>APFE030239852.1:0-11725 GCA_000404065.3 Pinus taeda | reverse complement strand
GAACTAGCTACTGTGAAGGTCTTGAAGCTGTGGCCGTTTCTCTAAAGGAATATCTCAAAAATCCAAATAAGTAGAAGGAAGAACTACTCCAAGCATTTGAAGAAAAAGAAAATGAAGTTTTCAAATTAAGGAAACAAGTGGAAGAAGGAAGAAAAGTTAAAGAAATCATGAAGAAGCAGTATCTTGAAAAGGAAGAGCAATATCAGGTTGAGGTAAATATCCTAAAAGGTAAGTTAGAGGAAAAGGATAACTTTTATGATTTCAAGATAGTTCTAATATTTTGGATGATATTCTTAGTAATGAAAGCTCTCCCACCATCAAATTTGGTTTTGGCTTTCATGAAACTATTAAAGGTGAATCTAACTCACAAACTAAAGCAAAGAAATCTAGTGTAAAATCTGAAATGCTCAACAAAAAGATAAGAGGTCAACCCCATCAACAACCAAGGAAATAAAGTTTTCAAAGAAAATCATTTACTCCTAACGATGGAAGTGATAATCAGTTATTTCCTCTAATGAACAATGTTGAATGTTTTATATGTCATAATTTTGGACATGTTGTAGCTAGATGCAGAATTAGAATGATTATAACAAGTTTGGGCATATAGTAAAAGAATGCAGGAGAAAAATTTGGCGAACATACCAAAAGGAGCAAACATCATCACACTTGAAGGTATGGAAGAAGAAGGAAGTACAACCAGAAATATGTGGCATAACTCAGTATACAAATAGAGCAGACTCAAGAGAAACTGAGAGTATGAAATTTCAGTGTCCTAATTCTCATATACAATTATGATGAAGATAAGTCACATATATACGTGAGTTCGAAGCTACACAGTCACATATATGTTGCTTTGATGAAGAAGTTGTGGGACAAACTCAGGAAAAGGGGTCTGATATGGTTTAATCAACTATCAATTATCTTTTCTGTTCTGATTGATGATGATTATAGTCTGTTGATGATATGTAGAAGTGATTTTTACCCTCATAAGTTGTTGATGACTTGATATATAACTAGCTGATGATGATGCCTTGATGATCCTTACTGATATATGCAATGATCAGATCTGGTAGTAAATAGTTGGCACAGGTTCAGGGGGAGAATATGCTATGCTTCTAATAATGCATTGTCGGCATTATGTTCAGAAGTCCTTGGTACTTATGTTTTTGAAATGTTTAAATGATACATCATACTATGATGTAGTTATGAGTTGCCTATGATAAAGTCTTAGATGATACTTGTATCTCTTGGGGATACATCGTTATTTTTCAGATCAGATTTATGGATGATAGTGGATGACCTTTTGAAGATGCATAAAATACATATACATAGTGATCTTCATAAGGATAAGGAGAAGTACAAAGCTTGAGTACACAACTTCATTATTTGATGATGAGTCACTCAGTTCTTTTATGTTGTTGTCATCATCCCTTCAAAGATGCATAAAATTCATATGGTGCAGTTATGATGTAGGATTCCTATAGTTCTTGGCCCTCACATGGTTGAGGATTATTGTCAGTATCAAGAAAGCTTGACAAATGTCTATGAGCTCATGGTTTGCTAGATACATATTGCTATCTCTTTGGTGGATACACATTATGCTTGATACATGGATGATTACTTAAGTTGCATATTGATAAATACTGTTGGTTGGCTAAGAGAATGGTGTTATTACAGGTCTCATGAAGACATAGCTATTTGAAGACATGCATATTCGGAAACATGACTTACCTAGTCACATAATGATGATGTCTTCTTATTTTATGATGATAGGTTTGATACTGACATATGTTCATTAGAATGGTTAATGCTTATTAGATGGGGGATGTTCCCTAGTTATGATACATGGTTGATATAATGAGGGTTCTTATAGAAATATCATGCAGTTCTTGATGATGATGTTATGATCATAGATGATGGCTATGGTGTTTTCACATGCATAGGATATGATGTGAATGATTTTTTTGTTACATATTGGAGATATGACATAGGCTTAGTTGATTCATGGAAGGTTATGGTAATGCTCTTTCTACTAAGGAAATGAAGCAAGTTGATCTTGACGAGATAAGGAGGATGAGTTGATATCTATATATAGCATCCTTTGTCACAATTTGATGATATTTACTTTGTCATATCTTCGAAATTGATGATGGAAATGTACAAGTTGCAGGTCTAGATGTTGTTGACAGATGTTTATGGTGCAAATCATATATGGTGTATGATAGTTGTTGATGACTATCATGGCCTTGTTTATAACTTTGGTCTTTGTTATAAATTCCAGGTATATCACTCCATAAAAAGGTCATATAAAGGCCCATGATGTAATAATATGTCTATGTCTCTCATAGTCATTTAATGTGTCCTTTTGGTCACATAACGTAATTTACACCCCCACTATGCATTGGAAGGATGATGTAATAATTGCTATATTTCAGTCATGTATAAACATTTCGTATATCCCCACTTGGTTGGGTAGATGAGTCAAATTTGGTATATCCCCACTTGATTGGGAGAATGGGGTATGTTTGCATCATTAGTGATAGCAAGGTCATACTCACATGGTTGAGTTATAGAGTCATGTTATTTTTTTTAGAAAATATATTTGCAAACTATGCATATGCTTAGTGGGAGCATGGATGTTAAAGTGCATCTTAGCATGTACAAAGGGGGAGTTTAATTAGATAATTCAGCATGTTCCTAGGGGGAGCATGATTAATGTTCATATTCAGCTGTTCAGATATGAAATTATTCATTTTGGTCAGCGCTTTACCCTTCATATCAAAGGGGGAGAGTATCTTGGTCCACCCTTTTCCCTTGATCTCAAAGGGGAGAGTATTTTGGTGCTGCTTGTTATCTCTAACAGGTTCCATAGCTTGCAGTAATCAACACCAACATGGTTTCCATCAAGTCCAAAGGGGGAGATTGTTGGCATTATGATACATGTGTTGTACTTAATGGTAAGCCACTTGTAGTAGAAAAACTCACTTGTATATGGTAACTAGATGAATCTACGTAACTAGATGACTTTACAAAAGAGATATCAGATGTGACAGAATGCATGGAAGTTGTGTTTACAGAGGTGAAAAAATGCATGGAAGTTCAACGGAATCATTTCAAAAGTAATATGGAAAATTACAGTGTCACAGGTCTATTCAGAGGTAACATGGCACTAGTATAGAAGAACAAGAAGATGGAACTAAGGTCTACTGATCAGAATAAAGAAGGTAAAGGGAAAGGTTGATGTAAAGTAATTTAAGAAGTATACACAAGTCCTCTTCTTCAAAACAACTTATACATGCTGGTCCACAGAACAAAAAGAGAGTATACGTATACACGCACTCCCATAGAAAGAAAAGCGGGTACATTTTGGAAAACCAAGGTTTTGGTCCAAGGTATTTATTCAAAGGCATTTTGGTCCAAGGTATTTGATCCAAGGTATTGAAAATAGGTATTTGGTCCAAGGTGCTAGTCCTAAGTGGTTTTTCTCTGAGGTATTGACAAAGGATCTAATTATATAAGGAGGAGAAGATCATTAGGCCAACATGTGCAAGTATTGAATATCTTATGAAGTGTTAGATCAAATATGCAAGTTATGGGTTTTTGATACTTTGCTTGATCTAGACTAAATATGCGCCTGAGCGTTTGATGATGGATGAGATTTAATTATCTCATTGATAATCAATGGGATAGATCTCATTACTAGCACATGGTTTATACTTTATGTGTAATGATCTGGGTATGTCTAAAGTCGGGAATTCCATAGAAGTTATAAGTAAGTATTTGCAGATCTATACATTTGTTCAATTTGGTGAAGGTGCATATACACGTTCGTTCAACTCTCTCAAGTAGCGTATATGAAAGAAAAGCTTCTTTTTCAGATCTAATTGACCTATTTGATCAAATTCTATTGTTTTATTGTTGTTTGTCAATGAAGTCTTCGTAGATCTAAATGTAAAACTGAATGCGTAAGGAGGCTAGTATTTGATTGATTGACTGTATTAGTGAGAAGAAGTGATCTCAATCACTACCTATGTAAATATCTGTAAGTTGACAATAGATATTCAGTATATTGCTGGTTGGTACAAATTTGATTCAAAAGTTTATGTTTCTAGTAGTTTTGAAGGCGTATGTAGGTTTGATTAACGGAAGTAGTGTATACAGATAGTTTGGGTTCAGCTAATGAGCGTGTACACTCCGAGGCATGGTTTTTGAGGTTACAGCTGGTTTTGAATGATGATGCAAGTTTCTGGGTTCAATGCAGTGATGTGATGTTAGCAATATGATTTTCCAGATTAACTGAATGCTGGTTGATGCTATCTATTTGGAACTCTGTAATATGATAGTAGATCTTCATAATGTCACACATTGGTAAAATTTCTAGTTCAGAGGTTTTATGATTTAGTATCTTTAGAGGTATATGTAGGTTGGGAAAAAGGAAGTAGCATATACACGTAGGTTTTCTTCATTAAAGGAGCATATACATTCTAACACATGTCTTTTGAGGTTGCGGTTAGTTCTGGTTGTTGATGCAATGTTTTAGGTTTACATCTACGTACTGGTTATAGTGATCTGTCTACTCCAGTTGATTGGTTGAATTTGATTAAGTTTTAATGAATGGTTGATTCAGTTGTGTCATACGTTCATTGATTGTTTGATTCAGTTGTGTCAGAGGTTCATATGTTTTAGTGATTGATTGTTTTAGTTATACCGGAGATTGATGATTGGGTTTCATTTATATTAGAGATTTATTGAGTTTCAATGATTGATTGTTTCAGTTATATCAGAAATTGATGATTTGGTTTCAGTTATATCAGGGATTGATTAGGTTTCAGTGATTGGTTGGTGCACATGTATTTGATGGATGTATCGCAGTGGTGATTAATTATGAGCTTCAATGTTACTAATGGGTCTAGTATGAAAATTTGATGGAACGAGGCCTTCATGTGTATTGTTGTGCACTAGGTGTATCCAGTGTCAAAATCTATGAAACGTGGTCCCTGGAGGATATTGAGGGTTGGACCCTTCAGTGAGGAAGTCGAAGCTTCCAGCTAGTAGTGGTTGGAGATTTGATCAAGGGGTTGGAACTCCCTTCCAATAGTAGTTGGAGAATGAGTGAACATTGTAGCCTTCTATGCTTGGAGCCTACATAGTAGTAAATATATCAGCTAGCACAAGAACTAGGGAGTAGTAGCTCACTTCGAGAAGACGCTGGAGAATGAGAGAAGGTTGTAGCGTTCTGCAGGTGGGTGCCTATGTACTAGTATGAGTCTGCACTAGTACAATATTTTAAACATATTTTCCTATTATTAAAAGAAGACAAAGGCGACAACAGCAGCTTGTTTTCACCCACATTGGGTTTCCACCTTAAATCTTGGTGTTCATGTGTGTTGCTTATGTGTGATGGTTTATTGTGTTATTACTACACATGGTTACTATTTAATATTTAATAAAGTATTGATGCACTAATTAAAGATCAATATATGATGAATTAACTGAATCATAAGTTCACTAGATATATGTTGGTTCCCTTAAGAACATTTTCATGCACATGTGAGTTCCCTTCACTAAAGTACCGTATATAAATCTAATTATGGAAATGAAAAATTTATTGATTTAATAATACTAATTCACCCCCCTCTCAGTATTATTTCCAACAATCGATATCAGAGTATGTCCTTTGGAAAAAGCCTGATCGCTTGAAGGAGGTCCATAGAAACAATGGGAAAAAAGAAGAAGAAAGCACCTCAAAAGAAGAAGGCATCTCAAAGGAATTATCACAGTGGGACAGACTATTGGAAATTATGTGGAAGAAACTCTTCATATTCATAATCACCTCATAATGAAGATGAACAAGCAAAATAGTTATCAGGTATGAATTCTTTTCCTATGGTGATACATTTCTCTGTTCATTTGAAGACAATGAAAGTGGCAGCGAAACAACTAAATTTTCTCTTATGGGTGAAAGAGAAAGGAATCAAATAGAGGCAGAATTTAAAAGGCTCACAACACAATTAAAGATCAACAAGTTCTAATTGATAAAAGGGAATGTGCCTACAAAGAAGAAGTTACTAGGTTAAAAGCCTAGTTCGAGGAAGGAAACAAAATATAGAAGTTCAAAGAAAAGGAAGATTCAAGTCAAAGGTTGTAGGATGAAGTGACATCATTGAGAAATGAAGTGAATGAAAAGAACGCAACAACCAAGGAACTTATAGAAAGAACTAGCTATTGTGAAGGTCTTGAGGCTGTGGTCTTTTCTCTAAAAGAAGATCTCAAAAGTTCAAATAAGTAGAATGAAGAACTACTCCAAGCATTTGAAGAACAAGAAAATGAAGTTTTCGAATTAAGGCAGCAAGGGGAAGAAGGAAGAAAAGCTGAACAAATCATGTAGAAGAAGTATCTTGAAAAGGAAGAGAAATATCAGGTTGAGGTAAATATCCTAATAGGTAAATTAGAAGAAAAAGATAAACTTTTATGATTTCAAGATAGTACTAAGATATTGGATGATATTCTTAGTGATCAAAGGTCTCTTGCCATCAAATTTGGTCTTGGCTTTCATGAAACTATTAAAGGTGAATCTAGTGCAAAATTTGAAATGCTCAACAAAGAGGTAAGAGGTGAACCCCATCAACAACCAAGGAAAGAAAGTCTTCAAAGAGAATCATTTACTCCTAACTATGTAAGTGATAATTAGCTCTTTCCTCTAATGAACAATGTTGAATGTTTTATATGTCACAATTTTGGACATGTTGTAGCCAGATGTAGAAGTATAATGGTTGAAGCTAATGATCGTCACACAAAAATATCATCAACTTCTAGTTACTTTTAGTTATTGTTGCAATATGTTTGGTCACAAAGCCAATAACTCCAATAGAGAGAATATGGAATATATAATATGTTATGATTGTAACAAGTTTGGGCATATAGAAAAAGAATGCAGGAGAAAAATTCGGCCAACATACCAAAAGGAGCAAACATCATCACACTTCAAGGTATGGAAGAAGGAAGTACAACCAAAAAGATGTGGCATAGCTCAGTATACAGATAGAACATACCCAAGAGAAACTGAGAGTGCGAAATTTTAGTGTTCTAATTCTCATACACAGTTATCATGAAGACAAGTCGCATATATACGCGAGTTCGCAGTTGCACAGTCATGTATATGTTGGTTTGATGAAGAAGCTGTGGGATGGACTCAGGAAAAGGGGTCTAATATGATTAAATGAATGATCAATTATCCTTCTTGGTTTGATTGATTATGATTATAGTCTGTTGATGATATGTAGAACTGATTTTTACCCTCATAGTTTGTTGAGGACTTGATATATAACTAGTTGATGATGATGCCTTGATGATCCTTACTGATATATGCAATGATGAAATATGACAGTAAATGGTTGGCACAGGTTTAAGTGGAGAATATGCTATGCTTCTAATAATGCATTGTTGGCATTATGGTGAGAAGTCTTTAGTACTTATGTTGTTGAAGTGTTTAAATGATACATCTTACTATGTTGCAGTTATGAGTTGCCTATGATAAAGTCTCAGATGATACTTGTATTGCTTGGGGATACATAGTTGTTATTCACATCATAATTATGGATGCTAGTGGATGACCTTTTTATGATGCATACAATACATATACATGGTGATCATCATAAGGACAAGGAGAAATACAAATCTTGAGTACTGTTGAAGACCCAAAAATCGGGTCGACAACAAGGGGGATACCCACCCGGTCCGGACCTTGGTTGGCAGCTCCTTATCCGTTTGGTATAGCGGGTCCGATTGGGTATAACGGGACTAGTTTCCCGACCTTAGTTGTGTGTGTGTGTGTAGAGTTTGAACTATACTGATCTAAGAGGAATTTAAAGCTAATCTAATTCAGACTCTTTAAACTAACTCTATGCTATTGTAATCTAGTGAGAATCAACACATCTAATCTACACTAACCCGAGGTATATATCTCCTATTATGCGATCTAAAAAGATTTCAAACAATAACTGGTAATAAAGATCATTCAGCTATCATAAGAATAAAAATCATTAAAGATAAACTATTTTGCATAAGTTAGGCAAAACAGTTATGAACAGCATATCACATAATAAGTTACTCATATGTCAAGCATAAACAATATGACTCCACCATACAAAAGTGCCAAATGATAACTCATACACTCATACAATGACATATAAACAACTGAAACTATAAATCACTTAAATAACATAAGCAAGAATAGTCAAGAGATAAAAGTACCATTTATGACTGGTTCCACCCATAGGCTTCAAGCAATAATGATTTATCTCTCCTTGTTCTAACATCTACTAAGAGTACAGAAGTGCAACATCAGTAGTAGACATCAGATGCAAACATTAATAAATCTTGATCCATCCATTCATCAAAACCACCTCCGAGGGCTCAAAAGTGCATGTTCTGAGGACGAGTTTTTGACAAATCTCCAGACCCTTCTCTAAATGCCTGCGAAGGGTTTAAATACTGCTAACTAATTAACTTAATTACATAAATTTGGGGTCCGGTTTTCAGATGACCGTCCCTCTGATAAAGCAAATTATTTCTAAAATTAAATCTGACTTTGAACTATTTATGTATTTTCTCCTTAGTGCTATAAGTGTGCAGCATTCGTCTGAGAAGAGTCGGTTGGTTGCCTTTCCCCTTTCGTGTGTGCTATAAAAATAGAAGTAACAAGGGCTGGCACCACTTTTTGGTAGACTAACAGATATTTTAGAGAATCTCCCGCTGACTGAGTGTATACTTGGTAATAACCCAAATTTCCCTCAAACTGGTTCTGCTTTTGCTATTTCAGTTTCTTTCTTTGCAAACGACTTGATGAGTCAGAAGACTTTACTTTTCGAGCAATTCTCTGGATTGAAAACTGCCTTCGTTCTTCATTCCGGTCTTTTTTGGCATGTAAGCTTCAGGTATCTTTGTAATGATGCTGCTTTTGTGTGCCTTTGATTCTGAGCTTTAGATGACCTATCGGTTGTTAGCATCTGCTGAGTGATACTCTAGAATCTGTAGTCCTATCATATGTGGTTCCTGCTTCTGAAGAGGTCTCTTCTGTGTTCTTCGAGCATCAACGCTTTCCCCTTTTCCTTAGATGTTTCCTGCAAAAATTGCTCCATGTTATCTCCTGTTTTATAATTTGCGTAAAGGAAAAGAGTAAATGAAAATAAAGATTGATATGAAAGCTTTAGATCTTGTGAGTGTATAATCATGACATTCAGGTGAACTGACTCTTCGAAAAATGAAAAGCAGCCATTCATGCAATCATTAATTTCCTTTTTTACAGGCGCGTGCTTAATTATGATTAATGGACAGCTTTCCTTGAATATTGTGCTGAGAAAAATTGGCGCTCATCGCAGATCGCAGATTTGAGTTATAGTATTGTGGTATCGCAATATCGGATCATCGCAGATCGCAGATCATGAATTGTGGGTCACAGATCGCAAATCGCAGATCGTAGATGTTAGTCATTGTGTTCTGCTCTATGCGATTGCTGCGATATGTGACATCACACATCGGTCGTCGGGGATTTCTTAAGCTTTTCATTTAAGAGCGCTTATGGTAAATGCGATGCGATGAATTTAGCATCGCTTCTTCGTGGTTCGTTATGCTCATAAAAGTAGTGTTTCGTTTGCTTTGCTGCGATAAAATTCTAAGGAAAACAAAACAAAAATGTTCATGGGGATGTTTGTGTGATTTTTTTTTTTTTAATAAGGGTCCCGCATTTGGTTGGTGTTATTGCTAATACCAAACAAAAGAGGGGGGGTTGTTGGTGACCACAACAATGGCGATTCACTGGGAAGAACTAGTTATCTCTGACTTTCTATTGAACTTCAACTTCCGAAACAGAAAAATTTTCATTAGTCTAAACTTTGTTATGGACAGATAGAGCACATTATGTCTTATCTTATCAATGATACTTTGTTTCAACTTTTCTCTATTCCAATTTTTCGCTTCCTGAGGTTTAGCCCTTGTATCTACACCGGCCATTACTTGGTCCCTTTTAAAGATAAAATGTGGTCATCTCTGCTATGCTGGTCTTTTAAAATATGCTCATTTACTGCAGGTAGAGCCTCTGCTGCCAGCAAGCGTCCATAGCCTCGACAAGGTTACCTGTTACCCAGCAATGATCCTTTATCCTGCTTAACGTTTATCTACAACTTTTTCAGAGAAAAACCCATTTTGATGCTTTTTCTTTTTTTATTCTCTAAAGAACAATGTCTTGGTTTGGTGGCCAATTTATGACACAGTCATTCACTTGATTTAGAATTTTGCTGAACAAGTTGGCTCGTGATGAGACCCCTTGTCTTTTGATTGGAACAATCTTAAGTCGTTGCCCTGTTTTGGTGGACAGTATTGGCAAGGTCAGCAAGTTATAATATCTGTGATCATGATAAGCCAGCTCATGATGAGACCTCTTATTCTTTGAGATATAGTGCTTTCTCGGATTACTTCTCTGAATGCTGCGATTTCCTTTAGCAGGGAGGAACCCATTGTTTTTCCTTAAGAAAGTTCTGGACGACAATAATAGAGTTTGGAAAATAGCAGTTTCACAGAGAATGCTTATTTTATTATTGATACCTTTCGTTGTGCTGATATAAAACAAGTTTTTTGCCAGCAGTTGCTTTCATAAAATTTTTGAAGTCAGAACTAGTATCATATCTAGGGTAAAGTTGGACTCTATCTGTCAATAATAAAGATCAGATTTTTCGAAAATTTTTACTGTTTGTACAAGTGAAAAATCAAAATCTAACAGAGGATTTGGTGTCCATTTGAAGTGAATTCCTGTAGTAATCATCTACAACTGGTCTTATTTCTAAGAAAAACAAAAAACTATCCTACAAAATTTTAGAAGAGTTATCTTCTATGTAAAGTATATTTTCAGGATTTGTCCATTAACAGGCAAAGAATCCTTTCTACCTGCTAAATCCTGCAACACAAACGTTGATGGGCCTATGACTTCTACAATATGAAAAGGACCAAGCCACATTTTTTGGAATTTTGTATGTTTTCCCTTCTCTTCGTGAGCCTTATCCCATTTCAAAACTAGATCTCCCATTTGAAATTTTTTTCTGGTCATTATGCTTGAGTCAAAAGAGGATTTTATTAGCGCTTGGTGATGAGCATGGGTTTTGTTAGCTTGTTCTCGTTGTTCTTCCAATTTAATTATTTCCATCTGTCTTAATTGTAAGGAGGAAGTAGATACCTCATCGATGTACTGTACTAAAGACAAGGAGGGAATCATTAAGTGAGTTGGAAGAACCACTTCCTTCCCAAAGACTAAGTTAAAGGGAGAAGTGCCTATTGAAGCTTTCTTTGTTATTCTATCTGCCCATAAAGCATTTACCAAGGTTTTGTGCCAATTCTTCTGGCTCTGGTAAACTGTCCTTTTAATAATCCTGATTAGGTTTTTATTTGTTGACTCAGCCAATCCGTTTCCTTGCGGATAGTAGCTGGACAAATATTTTAGTTTAAATCCTCTTTTAAGTGTGAAATCAGTCATTGCATTCCCAGAAAAGTAAGAAGCATTATAAAAAATTAGAGCTGACAGCAACCCAAATCTAGTGATTATAAATTGATCAATGAATTCAATGATGTTTTCAGAATTAGCTGTCTTGAGAGGTACCGCTTCTACCCATTTAGTAAAATAATCAGTTGCCGTGAGGATATACCTATGCTGCTTAGAAGAGTGAGGAACGATCTC
>APFE030239844.1:13988-38076 GCA_000404065.3 Pinus taeda | reverse complement strand
ATATATATGTGAACATATCATCGTTGAGGTAGGCATTCCCATACTCAGATCAAAACTGACTAAACTGTTCTGATACAGGAATGATTTTGTAATACATCAAGAGTATAGACATGTGTAGACACAGTATGGGTGCAACCATGTTTTTGAATAGTCCACTGTATAATGAATAACAAAATTCCTCGCAGCCTGGATGGTGGAAACTAGATCTAGGGTTTTGATTTCTTCTTCTCGAACTAGTACGATTCTATCTATGTGAATGAATGTGTCGAAGTCGAACATGGTAGAAACCACTGGATTACCAGTCAATGATGTAAACTGTTAACAAGTGTGAGAGAAACCACCAGTGATGTCAATGGCTCTCAAAGTACTCAGTACAATCCATGGAATGTGACTAAATGCGCTGATGTCAAACATGTCATAGAATCCTTTGATCGAGGGTCAATGATGCAACCTATTGTCGAAGGCGAGAAACCTGCCATTAGGGCATGCAGATTTCAAGGTACTGACGATTTCTAGATGATCTTTCTAGATAATGAGCTGAAGTCGATAGAAGCGATATGTCGTAGGCAAGCCGACAACATGAAATCATAGATCAAGTTTTGAAGAAATATATTGGCAAGGACTGACTCAGGGATGGTCAAAATGGATGACAAATATTTTGCAGATGAATGGTTTACTTGAACTGACCTCTTGAACACTTAACGACACTGCAGATGGTTTGGTGACAATTGACCCAAAGCTAATGCCCAGAAACCGGCTGAAGACTTTCAATATGGTTTGATTAACTGTTAGTCAAAGGATTTCCCAACCCAGGTGAACAAAAAGTGTCATGATCAAGAGTGGTTAATGACTTTTCTAAAACACAAAGTGTAACAAACTGGTTCATTTTTCTTTCTTTTCCCCCACCATTTCTGGCAAGTACCTCTTTATTTTTGACAAGCTTGAGGAGGATAACATTTGCTTGTTTATAAGCTCATCCTTCAGATGAGTCCAACTTAGTTTAAAATTCGAACCCTAAGAAGGAGTGGTTCGTTCCTGTTTAAAATTGAATAGGTCCTTTACTGTTAAATTTTAACGAGTCCAGTAAACGAAAAACTCAGTGTTTATTCAATTTTAGGGAGTCAGAAGAAAAACTTAAGAAAACTCCATGGGTGTCCTTTTTCGTAAATTTGTGTCCCTCAAGCTCGAAAAAGTATAAAATAATACTTGAGAGAACCACTTGACCATTACGATCAAGGAGTACTTTTCATAATTAGTGACTCCGATCCGAAAAAGTAAAAAAGTGATCGAAGACACGTCGTTTCATAACCAGTATCGAACTTGAAACGACAAAAGTCCGGCGAGTTTTTCATGTTTATATGGTCAGAAAAGAGTTGTAAGTGGACCGTCTGTTATAGACATATTTCGGCACTGCAACCCCAATCACATATGTCCATAAAACAAAGGCTTGTGAATCCCTAAAAGTGTTGTTTCACACCCTAAAGGAACAAGGTCAGCTGATTACATCATCTCCCAAAAGTTTTCCATGAAAACTGCTCAGAACTGGTCAAAACTGGACCATACAGACTGCTCAGTGCTAACGGTGCGATGCATCTCACCTGCCACATGCAAAAAGTGCGATGCATACTGAAAAGCCCTTCTGTAGGGTGCGATGGGTGAGAGTAGACAAATGACGGAGAGTTTGCAAAGTGGATGATCATGGAATCTTCTAGAAACTTCTCCTGTGACACTTGCCTCTCTGAATTTGTCCAGGGATGAGTAAGAGATCATGAAATCTCCAAGTGGAATTGAGAACTATCAGAGAAATGACACTAATCAAAATCCCAGAAGCTGACTCACCCACCTGCAAACATCTATATATGGATCCCTCATCCCAGAGATCCAGAGGCTGGAATCTTGTATTTTGTAAAGAAGCGCTGTTGGTTTCTTTGTGGAACATCATAGTGTTGGGTGATCTAAGCTTTTCATGAGGTGAAGAAGGGCTTTCATGCTAGGAGGATGACGCTGGGTCAGATCAATGGGTTGTAATCCTCTCTTCTACTCTTTCTATCAATAAAGCTATTTGAGTTTTCCTCCACATTCTTGTATGTCTGAGTTGATATTGCATTTGTGTGGTCAATATATATCTGGTCCTATATTGTTTATGATTGTAGATCTCTGTGCTTTGATGGTATTATGCTGCTTTGACTTTACAGGTGCTCTTTGAAGCGGGGTAAGCAAGGGAGGAGCGCAAAGATCTGTCAGAGGGGAGAGGAAACAAGCAAGGAGACAAGCGAAAGACCGAGGTTGGTACTTTCTGCTTCTCTCTCATCTACTTCTCATAAAGGAAAACGCAAGTAACTTCAGTTTGTTTGTTTCTAAGATAGCTACCCGTCTTAGTGGGACTAACAGCTCTGAATGGACACTACATTTCCCGATAACACCGTCCTTTTAATTCTGTTTAACGAGTTAAAAAGGGAAAAACTTGGCAATCTTTTCATATTTTACGAGTCAGAAAATAGCTTAAAGAGGACTCCAATGTTTCATTTTTTCGTAAATTTTTGAAAGAGTCCGAAAAAGTGATAAAAGTGTGCTCTTTGTTGAAAAATGATCAATTTTCCCAAAAAATCCAAAATTCTGCACAAAACTCAAAACATTACTCATATATGTTTAAGATAAATAAAAATGTATTTAAGAAAATTACCTTTTTAAAGTGAAAAATAAATAAATTAAAATTCATTTATTCAAAAAATCTTATAAAAAGGGCTTTTCTAAGTTCATGTTTACCATTTGATTTCAGAGTGAGAAGTGAGAGTTTTTGGGTAAAAAAGTTCTTGTGAAGATTCTGGAAAATCTGTTTGTTGGAATCGAAAACCGTTAGCTCCAGGTAATCCACATCCTCTTTATCTTGCATTTCAACCGTTTACATTTCATTTTTAGGTTTTAATTTTGATTTTTGAAGGAGAATTTAGTTTAGAAAATCGCTCGTGGGGGTCCGCAGGTGCAACACGTTGCCCTTGCGGACCCCGACTTTTTTCTACAAAGAAAAAAGTCGCGGGTCTGCCCCTGTTGCTTACAACGCGTGCGGACCTACGCACTGTCTATAAGAAGCGGGTGTAGACCCCGCGAAATGGATTTGAAAAACCTAAATTTCTCAAATCTCGCCCAAATTTTTTTGAACTAAATTGTTCTAATATGTCTTTTTTGCATTATAGGACACTCAAAATGCTTATTTGGCAGGAATGCGAGCATGAGAATGTGGATCTTGCTGCAATAAATCATTCGCCCACATTGCAGGCATTGAGAGCATGCAAACTGTTCAAGTTCTGGGCCATACCAAGCATGAGGGCCCAAGTAGACTTTTTGCAATGGCTGGTATACAGGTGGAACATATAGGACCAATGTTTCGTGATTGGTGGCCACCGGCTCGAAATCGAGCTAGAGGACATATATTTTTTGACTGGTTTGCCCAAGAGAGGTGAACGACTATCTCTTTTCGGGATTAGGCCAAGTGGCCAGTCTGTCGCTAGTCTCCAATTGGAGTTTTGCAATAATCAAACAAAGGACAAACGGATCGATATTAAAACTATCAACCGTCCTGAACTTAAGGTCATTGCGTTCACTGTTACCAGGCTATGCGAGAGTGCAGCATTGCATGTGGCTACTGGATCCTAGATGCCGATGGCTGTAGACTGTTATCGAGGCACCATATTCAACTGGTGTGAGGCTGTGTTGGCAAATGTGAAGGCCAACTTACTAGAGCAAAGAACGGACAATTGAAAAACTTTGGATATGGTTTTCTCGTTGTGAGCTTTGCTCTAGAGAGGATCCCTATGCTAGCCCTGCAACATCTTCCTGTTGATGCTGGTCTTCCTCGAGAGCCTAAGATAATGCGTTGGGTTGCTTTGATGGCCCGTCACCCTAAGGAGGGCTCAGAGGTTGTTCGATTTCCGCCTGAGTATTTTCGTTGGTTGAGCAACCAACTTTTTGTGATTCAGGATTTTCCATATGCCGGAATGGATTATGGCGGTGACCTAGACATAATTCTTCCAACAGGAGCGCAGTGGGATGATTTAGGTAAAATCATTTTCAACACTTTCTAAGTTTTAGTTTTTAAATCGTCCAAAACTGATAATTAAAAGTTTTAAATGTAGATGTGGGTCCACGACGACTAGCCGCTCTCTAGCCTTACGAGAGGAGACACCCAGCGGCAGCAGTACCAGCCCCACAGGACCAATCAGCAGAAATCTTGACCGACTTGGAGAATCATCTAGAGTGCTTGACAACAGATATTCCAGAGACTGGCATAGATGATATTCCACTTAGGTTATAGCGATATGTGATTGGGGTCCCAGGACCTTTTAGGAGGTTCCTTTGTAGGGTGGCCCAAGCAGTGGTTTCTTATCGTGATCATCACCAGGGATAGGATGATCGTTTTTGTAGACTCACACGACATTTTTGTCTTTTGTACTATCATTTTTGTCGATCATAAGGTGTTTTTCAACCTATGATCGAAGACGATGTATATTTTGACACACTTCTTCTATGTTATGATATATCATTATTATCGGCTATCTCATGTAACATGTTATTGAATGTTTTTAAATTTACTGTTTTGACTATTGCAAATGTCTATTTATCATACGAGAAGCAACTGCATCTGCTAATGTATTTAAATGTTTTGGAATATGCTGATATTCAATGTAATCAAATTCACGTTCCAAGAGACGAAATCTAAAAAATAATCTTAATAACACTGGATTTCTAATGGCATAAACCCTGTTAAGTTGTAATACAACGAGTTCAGAATCTAACCTAACAATCAAACTCCGAATCCCAAATGAAATGGATTCAAACAATAACTCAATCATTGCACTATACTCTGCAATGTTATTCGTTGTTTGACCGAGGCTTACCCCATGCATAGATACTAACTCATCAGAGGGTGAATAGATAACCCAAGCTGCGGAAGAAATGTTCCGTGTACTACGACAAGCACCATCAGCAAAACCAATGTATGTTTGAAGAGACATCGACATCTGCAATATCAAGAGTAAAATCAAGATAAGCAGGAATACTGATAAAAACACTCTCTAAACTAGGCACACTTTTCTAATCTAAAACACACCAGCTATAAAGAAACTAATCTAACAAAAAATCTCCACACCGAAATTTAAGCATAATATCTCTTCAGATAAAGCCCATTTCTGGGTTTACCTAAAGAGACACTGTCAAAATCTACCAATTCATAAGCCCCTTTTGCCAGCTTTCGCTTAACAATATATGGACCATGCCACATAGGTACAAATTTTCCAGCCCCTAGCTTATCGTTTGCTTGATTAGATAGTAAAACTAGGTATCCTTTCGAAAAATTACGAGGTGTAACATTTTGGTTGTACTGAGCTTTTATTCGTTTTGCATGAGTCTCGATTGCTATTGCAGCAGTGTGTCGATTCTCATTTAGCTAAGGTAAGTACAGAAAACGTTTCTCCTCTTCAGAAGTGGCTGGGAGTAATTTTATGGCTAATTGTAATGACATAATTTCGCATTCAATAGGTAACACTACTTCCAAACCATAGACCAGTTGAAAAGGAGTGAAACCAGTGGATGTTTTTATTGAGGTCCGATATGCCCAAAGTGTTGAAAATAACATGTTATGCCAATTCGACTTATGAATACCAATGATTCGTTGGATCATAGTGACTAGAAATTTATTGATAGCTTCAACCAGATCATTAGCCTGCGGGTAATATGGAGTAGAACTATCGTGACGCAGGCCAAGTTGCTCTGTTAGTTCAGTCATCATAATGTTTCGAAAGTGACTTCTATGATCAGTAATAATAGCTTGAGGAACACCGAATCTAGCAATTATATGATTGAATACGAAAGTTGCAGCAGTCTTGCTGTCTGCGGAAAATGTAGGCATTGCCTCGGCCCACTTAGTAAAATAATCTACCGCTAGGATAATATACGCATGCCCCTGACGAAGTGAGGGTTATATGTAATAAACTCAATACCCCACTTTGCGAAAGGACCGGCAGCAATTATAGGGTGGAGAGGAGCAGGTGGAACACGCATTTTTTGATCAAATATTTGACAATTGTGGCATTTCCGGACTGCATAGATACAATCTTTGAATAAGGATGGCCAGAAATACCCAGTGCACAATATCTTTTGGGTTGTGGCATACCCAGACATATGATCGCTACATGCTCCAGAGGGACAGTCATTCAAAACTTTTTCAGCTTCTTCATGAGTTAGACAATGTCGGAAAACCGAATCCGCCCCACGACGATAAAGTGTATCACCAATAATATTGTATTGTTGGGATTGGAAACGTATTTTCCATCGCCGAGATCGTGAGATTTCAGGCCGAAAAGATTGGGTTTGGAGATAAACAATAATATCTCCATACCATGGATCGAGAGAACTGATAAGAAACAAGGATTCGTCCGCAATGGGCTCTTCTGCCACAGTTTCAGTATCAGTATGCAGGAAATCACACATCAGTTTAGCAAAAACCAAAGATTTCTTTGCCTTGGATTTTTTGAATTCCAAGTCAAATTCTTGCAGGATAACTATCCATTTGGAATACTTGCCCCCTAGCAATTGTTTGGTCAAGATATACATCATAGGGTTACAGTCAGAAATTACTGTGGTTTTGCGTAATAAGATGTAGTGACGAAATATTTGGACAACTTGGATAGCTACCAAGGCCAATTTCTCCACATGTGAATATTTAAGCTCAATCGGATGCAGAGTGCGACTAAGATAGTAAATCACATGTTCATTTTTGAATTCATCTTCTTAAACTAAAACCGTTCCAATGGAGGAATGAGAAGCGACGAGGTACAACAAGTAATCCTGGTTGTAATTGGGAGGATGCAATAACGGCGCATGGGTTAACGCGTGTTTAAGTGCGTCAAAAGATTTGTTAGCGATCTTATCCCAAAAGAATGGTGTATTTTGTTTCAACAACCTGGTAAAACCTTTCGTTATCTCGGCGTAGTTAGGAATGAAACGACATAAAAAGTTTTCTTTCCCTTGCAAACTTTGGAGTTGGCGAAGAGTTGAAGGAGGAGGTAGATTGACGATAGCTTCAACCTTCGAGGGATCGACACGAATGCCAACTTTTGAAACGAAAAATCCCAGTAAATGACCCGTTTCTACACAGAATACACATTTGTGTGGATTCAACGGAATTCCGTAATGCCTACATCTCATAAAGATAGCTCGTAAATGAGTGAAATGATCAGCTCTACGCAATGAATGGGCAGGGAAATCATCGAGATAAGGTTGCACAATGTGCTTGATGTCATGAAATGCGTAAGACAACCCTTTGAAAAGTTGCTCCAGCGTTCTTCAATCCAAAAGGTAATTTGCAATAAGCAAATTTCCCCCATGGACAAATGAAAGCCGTTTTAGGTTGATCAGCAGGGAGTATGTTGATTTGATTGTAACCGGAAAAGCCATCCATAAAGGAGAACATTTCACTGCCGGAACAATCATCAATAATTTGATCGATATAGGGGGTTGGATAATTGTCTTTAGGACAAGCTCGATTAATATCCCTAATTATCGTTCCCTGCTTTTTGTTAACAGGAACAATATTCGATACCCTATCTATTAAAAGAATTGGATAAATGAACTGCACGAAGTAATTTCTCAACTTCAGTGTTTATCGCAGCAACTTTTCTTGGATGTATTTGACGCAAACGTTGCCGGACAGGTTTAGCATCCGGGTAAGTTTTAATTTCATGGACAGCAATTGATGGATCGATTTCTGGCATTTCTTCATATGACCAGGCAAACACGTCGTAAAATTCTTGAAATAGGGCTTTATAAGTTTGGATTTCATTGTCTGTATAGGAAGCACCTATATGAATGTTTTCAATAATTCCGGGTTTAACTGAAATGTCAATAGGAACCGTTCGAGAGGTATTTCCCAAATTTAACTCAGAATCAGGATGTTGCAATGGATTCTGTGGTTCTTTGACATATTCAGTGGTAAAAATAGATGAAAAATCATTTTGAAAATGATCAAGCTCAGGTAAAAACGAAAATCGATGATGAAGATCTTCCCATGGTAGATCATCAACAGACAAAAGTTCACGTGCTCATTAGTATGAACAGGATAAGAAAATGTTGTTGAAGCTGAGGTTGATATCGAAAGTGATTCGCCATGGACCACATTCATTGGATCAGTTTCGGTTGAACAAGAGTTAGAAAATGACTGTACAGTTTGATATGCAATTTCAAAGGGACTCAAAGGCATCGCGCCACCAAATGAATCCACCTCAGAATCGGAAGGTACGATCCAAGGATCATCAAAAGAAATAGTGCTTGATGAAATCATATGAATAGTTGCAATAGAAGGCGATACGTTAGGAGGAGGGAAGGAAAAAGTTCCTAGTAAACCAGAATCTTTAATCAAACCTACTCCAACATCCTTATAAGGGATAGTTGTTTTACCGACGTGCTGAATACTATTTGAAGAGGCTGGGTTGGATGAAAAATAAGTCAGTTGGTCTATCGTAACGATCTTTCTGTTATGAGGAAACTTGATAAGCGAAAGACTGATGAAACAATAGCAGTCATAGCGTAAGACGAATTGCGACCCAAGAGAAGGTTGTAATCTAGAGGGGCATCAACCACTTCCACATCTAGATTTACAGTTTTACCTTCGACCCCTATAGGTAAATCCTGCAAAATACGAAAAGGATGGAACCCTCGGCCATCAAAAGCCTTTAGAATCGTCAGAGACTGATTGAGTGTGGGAGAACTCCAACACTGGATCGACATAATACACGTAGAAGCTCCTTCATCAATCACAGTCAGAAAGCAAGTTCTGTTTTTGACTAACACTGGAATATGGAAAGCCATTTGATGAGGTAGGCGGGGTGTACTATTCTCTAAATCGAAGATTATTAGGTTCGAATCTTGAATATCAACAGCTCCTATAGCAGACAATAGTAATTTATGCTGTGCTGGGCATCATTGCAGCACTTCCAAAGCTGACATTGTGGAAGGGGAAATAGCTAAGTCTTCAACAATGTTATAATTCTGAGCAGAGCTCGCATGTGGATTGAAAGTTGATTTATGAAATATACCTTTAGCAGGCGGTTTGATTACTAAGTCAGGGTTGGGTTTCTCGATCTGTAGCGGATCAGAACCAGGAGGAGTTGTAGTTGATGTGTTTGAATTAGAAGATTTTGCTTCTTTACCATCAACAGGATTTTTACTACTATAATCTTGCGATTCAGAATCCTAACATGAGACATCATAATAATGGGTTCTTCTGAGGCATTCGAGGAAGAACCAATCATCTTACTATCTTGATTAGGAAAAGGATCCTTCAAGATGGTTGACATTTGAGAACCTTTAACGATTTTCGAAACCTCTGTTCGATGTGGGCAGTTTTTGGTAAAACAATCCTCGTCGCAGATGAAACAAGGTTTGTGAGGTTTACGTTTTTTGTCAGTAGATTCATTTTTATCAGTTTTCTCTTTTGAGTTTTGTTTGTTTTTCTTCTTCCTCTTCTTTTTACTACCGGATTTTGATTTGGCCGTAGATGATTCTACAACATGGATATCGACAAGAATTTCAGCGGAAGAGTCTCCTGTCGGGGAATCGGGTAAAGTTATAATAGGAGAAGAATTCTTTGAAGATTTCTTCTTACTTTTAGTACTAACTGAACCAATCATACCGTCAGCGGCATGAGACCCTGAAGGAGCTGTAGTTATTTGACTGTGTTTTGGAAGATCAGAGATTTTTTCGTGTAAAGTACCTGACTGCGTATAGACAAGGTCGAGGTACTGAGCCTGAGCAATGACTTGCTCTTCAGTAACAACTCTTGCCTTAGCTACATCTTTAGTGATTTTAGGTAACAATGATTTAACAAACCATTCCGCTAAAATTTGATCCAGAATGAAAACTTTCACCAAACGCCTTCTACATTGCCATTCATGAATATGATCAGAGATATATGTGGACGTGGATTATTTTAGTGAAGTTAAAAGTTCCGTGCCATTGTCGTATTTGACAGGCAACTGAAAATGAGTTAAGAAAGAAGTGGCTAACTGACTGAAATTATAAAAGAACCTCGTGGTAACTCAATGTACCATTTGGTGGCAAGACCAATCAGAGTTCGTTGAAAAAGATGTAATCGAATTGAATCATCAATGATGGAATTAGATGCACACTAGAGGTGATAAGTCATATCACGATTTGACGGATCCTCTCCTGACTTACCCTCGAACTTCGGGATATCATTGGGCAACTTATTAGGCATTGGCGGCCAATACAGAAGATAGTAAATCGGATTGTTCGTAAGGCGCGACAAATCAGGTAAATCCAAATTTGCAATAAATGGTAACTGACGGTTAGGGTCGCGAAAACCTTGGGTAACAAGACCAGCCCTAGGAGGAGGATATCCAGGGTAATCTGGAATTGGATTTGCATTAGGAATGTTATAACCTCCCGGGAAACCAGGATTAACCGGACCAAACTGGGGTTGTTGAGGCTGTTGATAAGTATAGCCAGGATACGGTTGATACTGATAAACTGGGTTTTGTACAGTAGGACCAAATTGATACTGTCCCTGGTATGGTTGATAAGTGAATTGTGGTTGACTTGTGACAACCGTACTTGGACCAGCTTGTCCTGTAGGCATTTGGACTTAAGTCTTAACTGTAGGTCCTAACTGTGGCACAGAGACTTGAGGAGTTTGCACTGATGCAGGGATAGTAGAAATCAGAACTACAAATACTCCATAAATAGGCGTGGTAGGTTGAATAGAAGCTACAGTAGTTGCAACAGCAGTTTGAGGCGGAGTTCGAGGTGAGCTAGGCCCAGGCTGTTGAACTAAACCAGGTGTAGAGGTTTGAACAGTGGGTTGAACAGGTTGTTGGGTTGGACCAGAAACCAAAGGTTGTCCAAGTTGACTTGATAACTGCACATTAGGTTGCATAGTCTATTGAGTTTGAGACGAATCCCACACCATATTCATTCCGGGGTATGGACCCATAAAAGGTTGTGCATATGGAGAACCATAACCTGGTTGAACGTAGGGCTCATAATTAAGCGACACATTTCCAGCTGCTTGTAAAAATGGTTGACCAGAAGGTGGTTAGAAACCTTGAGTTGGGCATTGACCTTGAGGTTGATAACCCTAAGGCACGTACTGAAACTGGGGTTGAGCTTGAGGTATATATTGAAACTGGGGTTGACCTTGAGGTATGTATTGAGTCTGGGGTTGATCTTGAGGTATGTACTGTCCTTGAGGTTGCCCCCCAGGCGGTAACTGACTACCTTGAGGTTGAGGATTTGGAATACTACCAGATATCATAAGGATTTCTTCCGCGTTCAACACTTGAGTTCCATTATTACTAGTTGATAAGTCATGTTCAATTGGTTGAGGAGATGCTCTTGAAAAAGTACTAGCGAGTGACTGGTACCCCGAAGGCACAGAAGGACCACCATATAAAAATGTTTCCAGTGTTTGGGAAAACATAGATGATTGTCTTGACATGTTCAATGGAGGATAATAACCTCTTGGTGTAGGATGAAAATGAATTCAAGGTGGTGAAAAACTAAGACCTAGGTTTTCTAAAAAATTGGTCAATGATACGTACCAAGCGTCATTCCTAAAAGAACTGTAGAATATCGATTCACGCTCCCTAAGATTTAAAGTTGGTTGGTTTTCGGGAAGAATTATGTCTTCGTCTGGACTAACAAGTTCTTCAATAGAAATGAGGCCAGAAGGAAGATTTTGGGTAATGATATTTCCTACCCTGGACAAACCAGGACCACTAGAAGTTGGAGTAGCAACAGGTTCAGTTTCAGGCTCAGAAATTTCAGGTTCTTCAGCTAATTCACTTGTAGGAGAAATACTACCAGTAAATTCAGAAAATGAATTTGGCTCAGAAATATACTCTATTGTTTGAATTTGATAATCAGGATGAACAATTAAAGATGACTCTTCGACTTCTGGTGATCCAACTCTACTGTCACTAGGTGATACAAGAGCTCGTAGCCCTTCAATGGTTAATCCGAGGTTTACCGGTTATAATACACGCAAATCTTCTATCCTTCCCAATGAAACAGACTTGATTGTCTCAAAGGTTCGGACATGATCTCGTGATTGACTCCTTTAAGAGAAGCTTCCTAGAATGTATCAATTACAATTGGATTTATTTCCTACCGCAAGATGTATCTACTTGTTTGTTTTAACTATCTTGGAGAGTTAATTACTCCCTACTCCAAGATACTAGCCTAAGCTATATTGGTGATAAGAGCCCTAGAAATAGAAAAGATTACTAAATCAATTTTAATTAAGTGTTGCTTTTATGGGTTGTTCTTTAAGTCAATAGGTACGGAAATGAAACTTTGATGGTGTGAAGACTCGACTCCAAAAAACTAAAAAATGCACCTCAAATGATAAGCAATTCGTTTTTCTTTCAATGAATTTCCAGCTAAAAGAAAGAGTTCGAAAATGCAATTCTTTAAGAAACAATTCTTTCTTTCAACATGGAAATGGAAAGAAAATCTTTTTGTCTTTTTCAATAAGAACTCAAAACGAGACTACTAATTAATGCTCACAATAAATCCCTTTCCTTTTTTCAAAACTCGAAACTACAAAAAACAATTTGCTTTAAAAGAGATTTACAAATTCTAGAAAACACTCAAAACTACAAAAACTAATCTTGAGATTTAAAACTTTAAAAAAAACTTAATTGGATAAAAGCTTCAATTCTTTTTGAGGACGTTTTTCTTAGTTGTTCAGTAAATTAAGGATTCATTCGTTCAGAATAACAAATCAATCAAAAAACATCCAAATATGTTTTCTTTAAAAAAAAAATGAAATTCCAAACTTATAACAAAGCTTGTTCAAAGATTTGTAAGGAGAAAACTAAATCTATTTCTCGCAAAGGACAGATTTCACAACCAAGACAGACTCATCAAGAAGACGAAAAGACACCAGGGTAATCTAAGGTTTCTCAAGCTTCTGATCTTTGAGTCACTACAAAGACCATGTGAAAACCACTCTAGGCATGCAAAACTTCTAGAAAATCATCTAAAACAAAAATACCATTGGAACTCACTCAGAAGAGATTTTTGACAGGAAGAAGGCAGATCTGGGTAGACACTAAAAACCTTAAATGAAACCTAAACTTTACTGGAAGAAAACATTTTAGGTTTTTCAAAAAATTTTACAGGGTCCGCAGGCTTCCATAAGAACCGGTGCGGTACCACTCTGTTTACTAAAGGAAGAGTGCGAAGATGCCCGCATTGTCTGTAAAGAGAAAGTGCGGCCCACTGAAAACTTCGAAAAAAAAAAAAATCCAGATTCTAAAAACTACCCAAGCCAATATACATCAATCGAAAACCAGAAATGAAAACATGTTTCTCAAGTCAAAGACAAAGGAAAACCAAAAACCAAATTCAGTTCCCCAGTGGAGTCGCCAGTTTGTTGGCTGGATAAATTGATCTTGTGGACAAGACCAATCTCCCTAGTATCAGAAGATAGTCTAGCAACAAACAGAGAAACAAATCTATCTTTCTCTAGACATATGCGATTTATAAATAAATACTATAGAGGTGTTAAGACCCGACCTTAGAGCCAATGCTTGTTCGTAGTAGCCATCCTTCAATCCTTCGAAAAAGTTACCTTTGAGAACCTGCAATCACAAACAAGCAAACATTAAATAGCACTTGCATAGCAAATATCATAAATCATGTCTATTATGGTGATCAAGGAATCCATAAAATAATTCATGAATCAACAGCTTATTGAGAAAAACAAACTTATTTGTATTAACTTTGAAGTAGAAGAACCTTACAACCTTTTCAGCCTCGATGTTGAACAAGCTCTTCCTGGGGTCCGAAGCAGGAATTTCCTTTACTTTGACAGGCCTTGCACTCTTCCAAATGAGATCATAGAGGTATGTAATCTCTCCTCATAAAAACTCAACTAAAAAGACTAAGTTCCAACAGCGTTTCACCTCAAAAATATTCAGCTTCTAACCTCCCAAGTAACCAGCCCAATGCTTCATTTTATAGTGCAGAAGAGGAGGTTACAGGTCCACCTATGAAGGGATAGGATCCTCCTTCAAAGGGATAAGCTCCTCACATCAAGGGGTTAGCTCTTTAAGGTATGGGATGCATGAACCTTAAGAGAGCGAACTTGCCACCTCAAGCTTCCTTCCAGAAGCTTCTAGAAATGACTGAAAGTGAGTCTTTTAGAATATACTCGCGTCTTTTTAACTTTTATAGGGGTTTGCACCCATAACACAGAGACAGAGCAGTCTGGTGCGCAGGAGATATGACCATTAGGTGTGGGACCGTAGATAATGCAAAGAGAAAGTGCGGAACCAGAGTTTTAGAGACTTTTGAGGGCTTTCTCTTATTTTCAAGGCTTGATATAGGAACTGAGGCTTAAGACTTGCAAAGGAGGAAAGTATGAGTGGTAATGGACTCACATAGATTGCAAAATGTCAAGGTGACAATTTTTAGTGCAACAAGGCTAGAGAGATGATCTACTCCACCCTTACATCAAAAGCAATGCAACATTCAAGCTCAAGGACTCATTGGATAATGTGACAAACCAGTGCAAACTGGAAAAAACATCTTCCGCGCCAAAGACACAAGGATTAAATCCTTAGAAGACCTGATCATTGAGTTGGGCCATGACTCAAAGGACATCAAGGCTGTTGAACAGTTGATTAAGAAGAAAAATGAAGACATTGCAGCCCTTAAGAAACAGTTCAAGTTGCCTCAGTGACAGCACCCTCAAACAAAAGAAGTCCTAGAAAGCCAAACAAATCATGAGGAGATGATGGACTTGGTGTTGCAACTTAATGACCAATGGAAGGAAATGGAAAAGCTAATAGATAGCTTGATCCAGCTCAAACAAGCTACTCTAGACAGTGCTCGTCCAACTATCATTCCTACAATGACCACAACTGTGCCTTCCACATTGGCAGTAGTATTGGCTCCCACTGGTCCAATACCCATCGCATTGCTAGCAGCAACAACAACTACATCAACAACGACATTAACAGCAACAGGTACCACAGGTGATGAAGCAAATAGGTTGGTCAAGGCAATGGAAAAAATGTCCATTCAGACCAGTGAGATGAACAAGTTAAAAAAGAAACTTACCAGCGTGGAGACAGATTGCAGGTTAGCCCAGATCATGCACAAGGAGGAACAATAGAAGGCTACTAGAATGAATGAGAGAGTGAAAAGCCTGGAGAAAGAGTTAACACTGAGTGAGCCTTTGGGAAAGGTCAAACAATTATTTTGGGCGAATATCATTGACTCTGTCAATGATATTTGGCCATCTATCCAGGGCATTTTTGAGCAGATAGATTTGATCAAACAGGCTACAGAGGCCATCCAGAAGGTCAAAGAAGAACTTGGAGAAATGCTAGAGGAAGCAGTAAGAATTAGCCAATTCCTCAACTCCAAGAACAAATATGAGCTACAAGAACTTGACATACTTGACAGGACAGGTACCATTTTGGAAGTCAGGAGGGTCTTAGCTAAGAGAAATTTAATTTTAAATTTATAAGATAAGTGTCAAACCATGCAACTAGCCGTTGACAGGTTTATGACCAAGTTTGCGCTTTTGAGAGAAAAGGGACTACCTAGTCCCTTAGTCATAAATGATAAACTGATGACACAGGAGGATTGCAACAAGAAGATCAGGGAAGTAGCCAAAAAACAGGCAAATACCTCATCAATGAGTGGTATACCAACTGGCAGAGTATTATACCAGACTTTTGAATTTTTTTTTTACCTCCAGCATGAGGTGAAACACTTATTTATCAATAATCCTACTTTTGCAAAATACACAGAGGCTGATGAGATATATAGGAAAATGCTCAACATCCAGTTACTAGATGAAGAAACATGGCAAAAACTAAATGATTTACTGTAGTAAAAACACAGTGAATTATAAACTGTAAATTATAAATGTACAGTAAAAAGTAAATGAGCATGGTAAAAGGATGAAGACAGATTAGCACAGTCAAAGTGTATCAGGTGAAAGAGTATCAGATGAAAGATGAAAGTCAAACAGACTATCCAGCGTGAAAGCCAAACAGCCTGCCAGCATAAAGGGCTAAAAACCAAAGCATAATAGCCAGCAGAACCAAGATAAAATGGACAACATGAAACAGTTCAATAGCTGTCTCTATCTTCTTGCAAGAAGATATTTCCCTTTTCCTAGATTAAATCTCAAACTAGTTTGAGATTTTTTGTAATAAACTTTTCGTATAAATACTTCAAAATTCGAAGTATTAGGGTGGATTATTTTACATTTGTAGAGTTATTGTGATCTTGAACCTAAGGGTGATTGTACTACTTTCAAGTCAACAGACTGGAGAAAGTAATAAAAGTTTTTCGCTACAGGATTCATGAGATGAGCCATTTGCAGTGAAGTACTTCTTTGTGTTATTGTGTTACCTTTCTTTTGTGTTTTCATAATTTTATATGTGTTCTAAAATCTAAATAAATTAAGTGGAAATATCATACAAAACTTGTTTAATTACACTCTATTTTGTGCAGTAATTTATTTACATGTTTTCTTCTGATACCCGGATCTGAGAATCCTTGATTGCTCTTCCATCCCGGTTGATTTCTTTCATTTCTTCCAGACTCCGGCCTAGGGAACCCTTAGTTGTTCCCTGGATCTGATTTGAAGCCATTCACCATTTAGCCTCTGAGATCTGCAGTAACTTATCTACCTTGCCTTGTAGACACTGTTTTTAGAACCCAATCCAGTCTTGTTTGTCAGACATTCGACTCCATAGCCCAATGGAATAAGCCAAAACTCTGTCCATCTAAGTAAAGTGATCCCACCATCAAATTTTCAAAACAAAACCCAAGTGCAAACAATAACTAGCCTAAAATCAACTTAACCAAAACAAAGTTAAATTTTAAAGAGAGAGCCCTCTTTGAGCATCAGGAAGGCTAGGTCCTGATCTCCAAAAGTGGTTTGTGGTTACCTTTGGTTATTATTTCTTCTTACTTCAAAAGAATTACTAGAGTGATAACACCAGGAAAAACTACAATGGAAAGGGCATATCAACGACGATGACGTGATCGAGTAGCATTGCCATCGCTGATGCCACCACTGTCGTCATTACCATCACCACCACCACCACCGAGACCATCATCAATGCCAACCACTTCAGCACCTGAGTTAACCATTATAATGCACTCATTGGAAGTCATCTTGGAAACATTAAAAGGACTGTCAATAGCTAATACCAAAGAGGAGCAACCTCGATTTGAAGAAAGAAATCCAACAGAACCTAAAGGTTCTGATTATAGACAATCAAAGGAAGATATTTCTAGGGCGTTGCAGAAGATTAAACTCCTAGAGTTTTTAGAAGGACGAGCTGGAGAACGTGCTGAAGCATGGTTAGAAGGAATGAACAAATGTTTTGCACTAAGAGAGTACTCTTCTACTTCCAAGACGAAAATTGTCGTATTTCAGTTAAGGGAAAGTGCCTTGATCTGGTGGGGAAATCTGGAAAAACAATTACACCTCACAACGGATAATGTTCCTTGGGAGTTGTTCGAGGAAAGATTTTGTGCTAAGTACTTGCCACCTTATTTTCAAGAGCAGCACGCTGGGGCCTTTCATACGTTAGTCCAAGGTAGCAAAACAATGGAGGAATAGCAAAACAATGAAGGAATATGAGATAAGGTTTATGGAGCTTGTGAAATATTTTTGTTATCTAGATACTAATTAACGTCAAGCTTAGCGCTTCGTATATGGATTAAATCCTCAAATCAGGGCCATGGTTAGGATGTGGAAGCCATCATCAGTAGCCTTTTATGCAGAGGAGCATCTGGGAATAAAAAGGGATGTTCTGTCAACAAAACCCCTACAATCAAGATTTCCAGGAAAGACTCTCCAAAACTTCTTTAGGGGAAGTAGCTCGAGACCACCTTTTTATGGTAATAGATTTACCCCAAGAGGAGTAGGAGCAAGAGCTCCCATGACAGTTAATACTATAGCTGTGGAATCATCAAACACGAGTCCATGGAAATCTCGAGGAACTGCTAACAGAGGAAGAAACATGAGAGGAAGTGGCACAAGAGGATGGAGCCCTCTATCAAGAAATTCATAATTTATCGCAAGGGGATCACCCCAAGTTAATTGTTGGGGATATGGAGGACCGCATTTTCAATGTGATTGTCTGGAAGCTTCGTCAAGTATAATGCATAGAACAGGAAAATTGGCATCATCAAATACCGAAGGCAATCATAGAATCCATGTAGTAGTCAACAACAACGAGGCAGCACATCAGTGCATTGTAGTGGAATCCTCAAGTATTATTAACGACATAATACTCAAAATCTTATTTGATACTAGTGCCATTGATAGTTTCATTTCGTCATATGCATTAAATAAATGTGGGTTGGCAGCCTGCAAGCAAAACGATTTCATACAAGTGGAAATAGCTTCAGGAGAACTTCAATTCGTAGACTTAAGTGTGGAGAAATGCAAAATTGATCTAGGGATCTGTTCGACTATGTTACAAATTTATGTCACAGCCCTAAGAACTTATGACTTCGTCATAGTGATGCACTGGTTAGAAGCTTATCAAGCATGGGTAGACTGTTACGGGAAAACAGTTCTCTGTATAAATGATGAAGGAGAGACGATCAAAATCCAAGGTATTAAGAGGAAAGTATCTTTACGCTTCATTTCAACAATGCAAATGAAGTGTTGTTTAAAAAAAGGTTGTCAGGTATATGCAGTTCAAGAAGTAAGCAAAGAGAAAGGACTGTCCTTAGAACAATATCCAATATTATCCGAATTTCCAGATGTTTTTCCTTAGGAACCACTAGGATTACCTCATGAAAGAGAGCTGGATCTCACAATAGAATTGAAACCTGGTACAAAACTAATCTCTAAAACACCTTACAAAATGACAACTCTAGAACTTCAAGAATTGCAAATTCAGTTGAAGGAACTATTGTTTATAGGACACATTCGACCTAGTATTTCATCGTGGGGTCCTCTTGTAATTTTCGTCAAGAAGAAGGATGGGTCCTTGTGGTTATGCATAGACTACTGATACTTAAATCGAGCTACAGTAAAGAATCAGTATCTAATTCCTCGAATTGATGACCTCTTCGACCAAATGAAAGGAGCTACTGTCTTTTCAAAAATCGATCTATGATCAGGCTATTATCAACTAAGGATTAAGGAAAGTGATATCTCTAAGAATGCATTCCAAACACGTTTCGAGCATTATGAGTTCACTGTGGTACCATTTGGGTTGACCAATGCACCAACAATATTCATGAACCTTACGAACAACGTTTTCCGCAAATATCTCGATCAATTTGTACAAGTCTTCTTAAATGATATTCTCATCTATTCCAAAAATGAGAAGGAGCATGAAGAACATTTGCGAATAGTATTATTTTGCCTCAGAGAACACCAATTATATGGAAAGTTATTCAAGTACTTTTTTTTTTTTATTTTTTTTTTTCAGAAGAAGATTCATTACTTGGGTCATATCATATTTGGTGAAGGGATCTCAGTAGATCCTCAGAAAGTAAAGGCAATCATGGAATGGCTGATACCAAAAAATGCGCATGAACTGCAAAGCTTTATGGGTTTAGCTGGCTACTACCGAAGGTTTGTAGAAGGATTCTCCAAAATTGCAAAACCTATCACAACCCTTCAGCATAAAGGAGTTAGGTATGAATGGACTAAAGAATGTCATAGAAAATTCTCTGAACTTAAAAGATTGTTGACCAATGCACCAATCTTGTGAGTACCTGATATGGACAAAGATTTTATTGTGTGTATTGATGCATCCAAGTAAGGATTAGGCGCAGTATTAATGCAGGATATAGGCGTACTAGCATATGCCTCAAGGAAATTAAAGCCTCATGAAGAAATCTACGCCACACACGATTTAGAGTTAGCCACTATAGCTCTAGCTTTAAAGATATGGAGACACTATTGAGTAGGGAGAAGCTTTCTGCTTAAAAGTAACCATCAAAGTCTACAATATTTGTTTACTCAAAGAGACTTGAATGTTAGGCAAAGGCGATGGAGTGAATTCCTATGTGAATATGACTTTGGAATTTCATACATTAAAGGAAAAGAGAATGGAGTGGCAAATGCTTTAAAGAGAAGACTTCAGTTATTTTCCCTCATACCTATCAAGGTAGACTTAAGGCAACAAGTACTAGAACATCTCTTGGGAGACAGTTGGTATTTGAAAGTAAAATTTGAGCTCGATAGTAAAAATCCAAAAGAACCTAAATTTGAGGGATATGAACTAGAAGATGATGGAATTTTGTGATTCCATGGAAGAATGTACATTCCTAACAGTGAGGATCTTCGAAACACCATCCTTAAGGAAGCCCATAGAGCGTTGTATTGTGCAGGATGACAGATGTTGGTAGAAGCAAGATGTGGATGGAGCGATAGAACAGTGCTAGAGTGCAGGGATCTGTAGCGACGTAGTGAGGGTTGCAGTGGTGTGAGAGACACAAAGGACGTTGCAGTAGTGCAGGAAGGCACATAGGTGTTTGCACCAGTGCGAGAGGCACAGAGTTGTTGCAGCAGCACAGAGGCAGCAAAGGGAGCACAAGATAGAAACAGAGAGAGCTTCATCATCAGAAGGGCTTCTAGCCTGACAAGGATGTCAGTAGTTGGGTAGATCAGTTACCAACGTCTCAGTAACTGAGTTGCAGTGCAACAATAGCAGTAGTAGTGCCATCGGCAACACGATGCAGCATTATGAGAGAGGGCTGCAGTGTAGATGCAGTGTTGGGAGAAAGGACCAGCAGTAGCACGAATGCAGAGGGAGCTGCAGTACAAATGTAGCAGTGGTAGTGGTAGAGCCATGGGCAGCAGTACAGGAGGCAACAGTGCAGAGGATGTTGGGCAGCAGGCCAAACATCAACACAGGTACTGGTGCCGGATGATCAGGGTGATGTTCAGTAGTGGAGCATTACTAGAGCACATTCCTTGCTAAGAGGGAGTGTTGATTTGAGGTAGCATCGGATGTGCTCTAGCCATGAAAATTGGTGGAGAGGCTAAAGCACATGAGATCTCCAGGACCTAGAAATGGTTTAGGGAAATTCCACCCGGTTAGAGAGATATTAAAATAATTAATATATTTAATGGGTTCCTAAACCTAAACTTAGGAAAATAAAAATATTAATGGGTATTAACATAAAACTGGGTGAGAAGGTTCTAAATGACATGGATCAAACCAAATCTAATCTTAGTCGTTGATTAGAGATTTAATCTCGGCCGTTGAAGACTCAATAGAAAAAGTATAAGAGGAGACTTGAGGGTCAGCTGGAGATACACCAAGTTGATCAATCAGTTTGATTTTATGGCGCTGGGTTTCCTGAGAGAAATCTAACTAGTGATCAGAGTTCCAGCAAGGGGCAGAGAGTGCTATGCAAAGGGCTAGAGAGATTGCGCGGACGCTGCCAGGGCTTGCGTGAGTGGTGTAGAGGGTCAGAGAGTTTGCGCAGAGCATTAGAGGGTTGGCACAAAGGGTTCTAGGCTGACGCAGAGATTCAGAGAGGCATTGGAGAGTTTTTTTCATGGAGCTGACTTGCCAAATATCTGCTTCCGAGGAGAGGTATTACTACCAGATTGATTTCTCGATTGGGTGAGCCAGTTTGGCACCCAGTGGTACACAGAAAGTTGCTTAGTAATAAAACCCTTAGAATTGCTGCACTGGTTTTCCCAAGTTGGGTTTTTCCGAGGATGGTTGTCCAAAACTAACGGTGTCCCTTGTGTGTTTGTCTATTTCTTTCAGTCGCTGATCTGTAGATGGTTGAGACTGTACTTGTGTTTGCTTTCAGTATTTATATGGTTAAATAACTTGTTAAGTAATTAAACAAGTAGGTGAAATAAATCAGATAGTACAAGAGAATTTCTAACGGGTTAGACTTAGAAATTTCAACAAAATGTACATTCCTGACAGTGAGGAACTTCGAAATACCATCCTTAAGGAAGCCCATAGAGCATTGTATTGTGCTACAAAAAACTCTTCTTTTGGGCAGGCATGAAACACGATATTGTTCAATTCATTGCAAAATGTCTTGAATGTTAGCAAGTGAAAGTTGATCATTGTCACCCAAGAGGTCTGCTACAACCTCACGACATTCCTATGATCAAATGGGAAATAATTTCTATGGATTTTATCGTTGGGCTATGTCTTACTCCACAAAATCATAATGCCATTCTAGTTGTGGTGGATAAATTAACGAAAAACGCCCATTTTATCCCCATAAGAGATACTTATGAACTAAGTCACCTGACACGGGGAGTCGGGATTCGTGGTGTTGGATTCAGACACGTTGACCCCCCGGAACAAGACACATAGGATTCGTTATATATAATATATATTTATATATATATTAAAATTAGATATTTCTTACACAAATTTTAATTAATGATACAAATTTATTGATTTCAAACATAGATCTTCATCTATAGCTATTAGCATGCATAGTACATACAAAATTCAAATACATGTCAATGGTACTCGTCACATAAATGATAAATCTCTTAAATCATGATTCATAATTCATAACTGAAAGACAACTTACAACTACAAGATAGTAAGATAAACACACTGACAACTCTAGTTTTCTCATTAAGTCATCAAATCAAAATGTGTTACATAGGTAGTGCTAGTGCAATGCCAATGGCAAATAGAAATAGAAAATATAAGACAACTACAGGTATACAAGCCTCAAGGCATCAATTAGCATCAGAATCAACATCAATGTCCTCATCATCATGGTCCCCACTGCTCTCCTCTACATCCTCCTCCTCCCCTGTATCCATAGTCGCCTCTGCATCTGCTGGTGTGGAGGTTGACCCCTCTAAGTCATCAAATCTAACAGGCTCTAGCATTGGATCATTGAGATCCATGTTGGCCAATGCCAACTCAACACTGGTGTCTAGACCCATATCATCAGGAAAGACATCCCACATCTTTGTCTTTCCCCTCAACCACTCTTCCCTCTGCCTGTAAATAAGACGAAGGTTGGTGTGCACATATACCATTGTCTCTGCCCTTCACTGCTTAAGCCTGCTCTTCTTCACACTATATAAATTCCCATATGTGCTCCAATTCCTCTCGCAACAAGAGGATGAAGTCACCTGAGAGAGGAGCCTCATGGCTAACTGCTGAAGAGAAGGGCTTGTTGCCCCATGATTTAACCACCAAGAATAGGGCTTCTTAGCTCCCCTGTCTCTAATCACATCATAACCTCCAAATCGACCACTACCAGTGGAAAACTCTACAAAGGCATCCTCCACCTCAGCAAGCAATGCACTGTCCTGATAAATCCGCTTGAATGCCTCTTTCCTCCCCTGTGAGATTTCACCATCCATGTGAGGAGGGAATCTGCGGGAAGGTCCACCATTCAGCCACTCATGGCTGTAGTATTTGGGGTTCAATGAGTGAGTCAAACAATGTAAAGGTGTACAATTCTTGTCCCATCTGCTGACAAGAATATCATGTATGGTATTACAGAAGGCCTCTGGTGATGTCTCATACTCGGGGTACTCACTCTGTAGAATAATGCTCCTTACAGACTCAATCATGGAATCCCATCCCTCATAAACCTCTCCTAGGATGGGTTTGTCTATATCTGCAAATAGAAGCAAAGAAATGATAGGGTCCATGATCTGAATAATTAGATCTACCCTCTCCCACCAAGCATCATCTAGCACTGTGTTCTTCACTCTTTTAGAGACTACCTGATCTGTCTTTCTCCAAAAAGACCAAAACTCAGAAATAACCATGGACCCAAGAGCGGTCTTGACCTCCCTCAACCTCTTCAACATCATGAATGAAGATGAAAACCGTGTATCAGCAATCTTCAACAATGATAGATTGTTGTACTCCTTGTAGATAGTGAGGGCATTTGTATGATTTTGCACAAAGTTACGAATATGTCATGCATCCTCAATAATGTTACCAATCCAAAGCACATCAGAAGCAATGGATTTCAGTGCTAAGTTCAATGAATGAACAATGCAAGGTGTCCAAAACACTTGTGGATATTTAGCTTCCACAATCATGCC
>APFE030239844.1:0-13778 GCA_000404065.3 Pinus taeda | reverse complement strand
AAATTGTGCATCCTTGTATTCGCCAAGTGTATCCACTGCTTTCATGAAAACTGGACCACTCAAGGAAGACACCATGAATTTGATGATTGGGTGTCGTGCTGGATCTATCCATCCATCAGAAACAATGCTAACCCCAGATGTTGGCCACGATGCTACAATAGGCTCAAGCATTTTTTGCACCTCTTTTTTTGCCTTCATCAACAATGTGGTTCTCAGCTTCTCTGACCCAAGAGGCACATACCCTGCTAAAGCCCCTTGAGTTAGAGCTCGGCACATCTCAATAAATAGAGGTGAACATGCAACATTAAATGATATGAAGTTTTGATAGAAGAAGAAGGCAATGGTGAGATCAAGCTCTTCCCGTCTCTTTTTTTGGAAAACCTTGTCCATTGGACCAAGTGCTCTTCTTTTTTATGCTTGTCCCCCAATAGAAGTAGAACTCTCAAATGGAAATTTGGTAGTGGCTTTCTTCAAAAAGGGAAGGGGGTCTTCATTCTTGGATTTTTTTTATTTTGAAGCCACATGTTCCATACCAACATTGGCCTCCTTTTCCAATTCTTTTCTCTTTGGTAAAGGAACAACTTTACAAGCTCCAATCCCACAACCAGGTAAAGCCAACAAATGTGATTTCACACGGTAATATGTGCTTTTGAAATAAATGTGACAAAAATTGCATTTCCGTTGCACATTGCCTCCTCCCTTTCCCTTGGTGTTTGGCCCATCCTCTCTTGTGACATATTTCCACAATGGATATTTATCATTGTCTTTAGGTCCTCTTCCCTCAACATTACTTGCAGCAGACGCTGATGATATTGGGGGAGGAGGGGCATCTCCACCCATGACATTCTTGCCCTTCCTTTGCCCCCTAACTGTTGCCTTTGATTGAGCCATGAATACTGTAAAAGAAATGAACAAAGCATGCACAAATTTGTAAACAAAAAATCATATACAAACTGTTGTAAGAAATGCAAAAAAATGGAGGTGAAACGCACTTACCTGGTGATTGATTCTCCTTGTTGAATGCTCTACTCCCTTAACTCCTTGCTGCAAACCCTTCTCCACTTGCCAACAGCTCACAAAACACTTGCCAAATGAAAATATGCGTGGCTGTAATGAGCAAATACACCCTTTTCATACCCGCGCAGGTCACTTTTTGAGCCTAGCGAGTCCTGGAAAACAGGACACGATTCCCAAAATCGTGACACGCTGCCAAAATCGTGACACGTAGTCGGATTCGATGTGTCAAAAAAGGACACGATGTGTCATGGGTTTTGGACACGAATCTGGAGAGAATCACGTTGGACACGATGGATTCGGGATTCGTGGGACCTATAGGACGAATCCGGTTACTTAGTATGGAAGTTGAAAGGCCCCCCCTCGCACAAGACTCTTCATGTGGACAGTCCTTCGTCATAAAGCACCTACTGGGGATAACCTTATGAAGCGATCCTTTTATGGACCCACATGGTGTTGTTTATGCCGACAAGACTTAGAATCTATTGAGCATCTCTTTCTCCACTGTCCCATTACTAAGGATTTTTGGGCCTTGATCCACACCTCTCTCCCATTACCCATCAGCTAGCAAGGCAACACCATTCTTGAGGCTTGGCAATCATGGTGGTCATTGGTTATGCCACTTAAAGCTAGGAATCTCCCATTATTAGTCTGTTGGGCCATTTGGCTAGCTCGAAACAAGTTTATTTTCAGCAATACAATACCCCTCTGGCACCATGCATCTGCCCGCGTCTTGTCCATTTACTCCTTTATTCCTGATGTGGATAGACTTGCCCCCCAATGCACCATCACCACTGAAGTCATTGACAAGAGTATTCCCTGGGCCTATTTTGATGGGTCTGCACAAGCTATGGGTTGTGGTGGGGGAGCCTTACTACACTTAACCGAGACCCACTTCTTCAAAATACAGATGGGGTTGGGCAATGGGACTAATAACTTTGTTGAATTGATCACCCTCAGACATCTCTTGCAATTTGTTTTAGAAAAACAGTGTAGGCATCTACAAGTTTATGGTGACTCCAAGATCATTATAAATTGGTTCAAGAATCAACAGTGTATCTAATTGTCATGCATATACTCTGAGACATATATTGGATGATGCACTTCGTTTAAGGGCCCAGTTTGACACCATTGTATGTCATCATATCTACAGGGAGCGCAACAAGATTTCTGACCAGCTTTCCAAGGAGGCTATGATCCTGCCTCAGGGTACATGGTTGATTCAGGAGCAGCAGGCTATGGAACACTATCAGTACTATCATCGACCATATATTGACATTAGAGCATAGGGGCCGTAAGGGCTTGATTTACTTGATATATTTTGATCTACACTTGTACATATTCTCAGTGAACACTTTATTGTCTATATTAGATTTTGACATGTAATTATGCACTTACTATCAGCACTCCCTACGAGGTTTTTTGTACTTTGTATATCTGAAGGGCGAGCCGCCCCATCCTATAGCATATGCTTCTTCAAGCATCTACAACATGTAATTTTCAAATATTAATGGAAATTACGATTTTTCCAAAGGGAAAAAAAAGTTCAAAGTTTTATAACTCAAAAATTAAAAAAAAAAAAACAAAAACAAAAACAAAAACAAAACTATTGATGTGAAACGTGCATATGGTTCAACTCACATCCACTGGTTACCTGGGTAATCAACCAGCGTTTTCAATGGTTTTCTAGAAGAATCGCTTGGGTGCTTGACATGTCTTCAATGCAATAACAGCTGTATCCTCCAAAACCCATCACTGATCCGCAGTGCTCCATCAAGTTGCCATCACCCTCTTATTGTTGCTAAAGGTAGAATCTACCTAGAGAATTGTCCATATTGAGTATTTCCTTGGTTACAAAGTTACCTAACAAGCAATAATCCAACTACACACATCTTTTCTCCTGTGGTTGACCGGGGCAAACATTTTTTTTGTCTATCACCATCACCATCTCCTAGTAAATGCTTTGGATCATGTTGTGACTTGAATGTTAAATACTCCAAGCAGTTAACCTGAAAATTGATGTTTGATGATGTCCCACGTCCTTAAATAAAAGGAAGATGATTCACAAGGCACCATACGTGCTGGGGTTTTGCAAATATTTAAGCAAGCTCCACTATGGGAAAATTTTATAATTAAGAATGCTTCAGCCAGAGTCGCACTGGGATGGACGGGTAACCTTCTACATTCACTTCAAACAAAAATCTCTGAAATTGCCCTGCTGTCCAAGATCAAAGTTCAAACACGTTCATTTTTTAATGTAAAAAATTATTAAAATTAAATATTGTCTAACCTAGCTCTCTGATACCACCGCTCGTGCGGTAGCTTTCATGATCTTACCAGCTACAATTTTCTTCGCAGCATGCCCTCCATCTGCACCACGGTCTTTTTCGTACCAAATATATTTATCTTTCATGCCAATTACAGCACGTTTTGTGTGTTTGTGAATGAATTTAGCCTTTGGGATTTGTATTGCAAGCCTCCCTGGTTTAATGCAAGTCTAGCCTCTTGACCTTACTGGGTTTCGTTGCTGCCCGATAAAGCTGTGGGAGTGTTAGTTGGATCGAATACTGTCTCAACCTTGAACAACCGTACAATATATCCAACTCTAACACTCTCTCAACCTTGATCAACTGTACAATATATCAAACGCTAACCATTTGTTTCCTCACAAAAAAATTCGCATTTGTAGGGAGTTGGGATTGTCACAGTATGGCATCCTTCCTCGTTCTTAGAGAGTCCTTCAAGTTGTAATATTTTGTCCGTTAAATATTTGTTAAATATTTCGCTAGGTCAAATTAAATAAATTTGACTAGATGAAATTTTATATATATATCTATATAGAATTAAATTAAATTCAAAATAAAATAATAAATTGTTAAATTAAAAAAATTGAGATGAAATGTTGAATTGCTATTTTATAGTTTTTTGTGTCACAACTTTTAACTTTAAGTTATAAAATTGAAATAAATTATTAATCAAAATAAAATAATTCTATTTATAAATAATAAATAGTAAATTTACAATTTAACAGTTAAATAAACATTTTGGCTCAAGTTATGAAATTAAACTTAAAAAAATACATAAAATAATCAATTAAAATAAAATTATCAAAAATAAGGTAAAATAGTCAATTTATTGGACTCCAAGTTGGGAAAAACGCCTCCAAGTTGGGAAAAACCAGAGTATTCTTCTCTAATGTAGCCTATTTAAAGACTTAAAACTCCAATTCCACACATAAAAATAACCAAGCATTTGATCCATGTGTTAATGGATCACTTTGGAATCTATGACACAAAAGATTTCAATTCTCTTGTAGTGTGTTTTCTTAATAGACTCCAACAATTATTGGTAAAGGTAAGTTGTAGCATAAATTTGTGTGTAGGGACACTTATAAATCAACTCATAGCTTGTAATGCCCATAAAATGGGATTATGGAAATTCCAAATCCATTGTGTAGCATTGCTTAGGCTTAGACTATTATTTCCAAATTATGTTTTTTTGCATTTCTTTTTGCTTTCAATACATTTTAATGTTTTCTGTTTTTCTTTATTCTAATGTTTTTAGTAATCAATATCATTGTGTGAAACCATAAGATGGGTATATGGGTGAAAAGATAAGATAGGTATATGGAATTAACCAATTAAGTTTCTAGCTTATGATCATTTCATGAAGTTTGTTAGCAAAGTGTTAATGTTTAGTATCATCTAATTAGGTTATATAAAATTTAGAGTATATACATTCAACTTATTATATTAATTTTTTTCTCAATTAAAATTTATTTTGAAAATTTTAGATAAATTTTCAAAATAAATGCTTGTTTTGTGGTCCCTTATGATGGATGGAATATCCATTCCTACAGGGAAATTGTCTACATTCACATCCAAAAAAAATTATCAAGAAAAAACTAAAAAATAAACTCATTAAACTAGTGCATTTCAACTAAATTAGAGGTTCTACTTTTTCCTATAAAATGAAATTCCATTTCTTTTCTAGAGAATGAAATTTAATTAAAATTAAACTTTTTATTATCTTTATACACAAATTTAGTAATTTTAACATATTATTATTATAATGTATGTAAATATATTGAATGTGAAGTCAAAGTTTTATCTTGTCATAAACATCTAATAGTGTATGGTATTATATGCTTGTAAAGTTTATTTTTCGAAGTGGTTCATTGTTCCTCGAGATTATCCATGGAATATTGTATCAAACATATTTCCCTAAATATTTTAAATTTAGATATTTATGTGGATTGAATTTTTTTATTTGTATTGTCCACTCTAGGTAGAATAAACAATGATGGGGTGTCTTATTAAGTCACTCCCTGATGTGAAGGTCACAAGTTCGAAACTCCATCGACAAAAATCCAGTCATCTTAAGGGTTGGTGTGACCCAAGCCAGGTGTGATCCCCGAGTAATTTTGACGACTTGGATGCCCCAGGTCGTGGTTTCTCAAGCCAAAGCTTAAGTTGTAGTCATCTCTAGAGGACACAAATAAACCAAAAAAAATGTTTTAAAATTTAAAATGAATATAAAAAAAACCATTTTTGCAAAGTATAAGATTGAGACTTCTTTGTAATGGTTTAATGTTATGGAAAAAATATATTGTTTTAAAAACACTTAAATTGTTAATAATGTTTTACAAACATAAAACCATAATAATAACTAGAAGCAATTAGAGTTAAAATTTTACAATAATCAAAACTAAACATAAAATTTCAAAAAAAAAAAAAATTAAAGATATAACCCAGTTTAGATCCATCTTAGTTTTGAATCTACCAAGCATCAAGAGGGATTAAATCTCTTTTCATTGTAAAAGAGGTTTGCTCATAGATTTGATCCCTCTAGGAGCTTGAGTTAACATGGATATAGGTTGGTGGTTATTATCAAAATTGAGTTCACTAGAGTAGAAATATAACACACTGGTTACTTGTACATATTTTTAAAATTGAATTTAAATGAGTTGGAAATGTCATTATATGGTGGTAGAATGGTTTTGGTAATAATTTTGAAATTGAGTTTTGCCATAACTTAGTTGTCAAACTAGTGTTCAACACTTCAACACAGGTGACTCATCACCATTATCTAAAAAAAAAAAACATGCCACCTAGAATTACCTTATGGTGGTTGAAGTAACATGTTTCTTTAAGTTATAGAAAATAAAGTGTTAGTCAAGCAATTTTAAAGTGTACTCCAAGCCAATTTGAAAATTGATTTTAGTTGTAACTTATTTTTAAAAATGAATTTTATGTATATTTTTTTTGGTGTAAATTTATTAGCAAGATTTCCATTAATATAAGAAGATTGTAATTTATAATAATAGATGGCAAATTATATGCTTGGTCAAGATGTAGAACCTTTGTGATTCAAAAAATTAAAATAATAGTAAATTATGATTTTGATTTTTGAAATATTTAATATAAAGTTTTTTTATTGAAAATAGTTCCATATCAATGGTTAAATAAATAATTTTTTAATGGACTATTATAATCAATATATTGAGATATAGATTTAAAAAGTGGAAATAACAAAATATCAACATAGAAATAAAGCATCACAACACAATATAATGTAATAATATATGGCAATATTGTGTCTTAGTATCATCCTCAAAGTACATATATGTTACATATTACATATGTAGGTCATATTTTAGTACATGTGTATTGTCATACGTGTTATGATTTGTCACATAAGATGGTTGTATAATTAGACTTACTCCTAGCTTGTAGTGGTCCAAGTCTAAATATTCACTATATTTGCAATTTTCTATCATATCTACATTATAGAAAATATTTCATATATGGCTTGGTCAAAGATGATCTCACCTGACACTCCACCCAATATTCATTTACCTCCACCTATAATATATAAATATAAATATATAATATATATATATAATATATATATATATATCCCTTTTGATTGTAATTGTATCTTCCGTCTCTCATATATACGAAGGGGACATTGTTTTAGAATCATCTAATCTTGTACAATTATTTTATTGTAAAAGTAGGTTGTTCCTTGAAAGAGATATTTCTCTTTTTGGTTATTTGGGTGTTTAGTAGAGAGAGAATGTTATGCACCAACCATCCAAATAGCATAAAAAGAGAGATCATGGGGGAGCAACCTCCTTTTACAATATAATAGATGTACAAGATGAGATTGTTCTAAAACAATGTCCTCTTGGTATATATCAGAGACAAAAGGTACAATTACAATTAAAGGGTATAAATGACAATATTAATATAATAATAGAAATGTAATAACTCAATATCTAGGGCTTAACATGGACATTTATTCTTAACATGAGGCTTTGTCTAAGTCTTAACATGGAGCTTTATGCAAACACTAGGCTTTGTCAAGGGTTTAACTTGCCCCTCCCCTTCAAATGAGTATTGCCCTCAACATTTGATTAGCCAATAATATTTATGCAAGAAGAACTCATCTTCCCATGTCACCTCTTCTACTAGTAGGTTCTTTCACTTAATGAGGTACTCAATTATTGCTTGATTTCATAGCGATTTGATCTTTGTTTTAAGGATCATTTATGGTTCTAGTATGATTTTCCCTTCTTCACGAATATCTACTAATATAGTTTGAGTCGTGATCTCATCATTGATTACCTTCTTTAATCACTAAACATGAAAAACTAGATGTACACAGGAAGTTGGAGGCAACTCCAATTTGTAATCCATACTTACAATCCTCTACAAAACGTTATAGGGACCATAGTACTTGGGTGTTAATTTATTATCGTTTTATTGCTTAAGAGACATATGTTTGTATGGTTGTAGCCTCAAAATAATTAATCCCATACTTCAAATTCTCTTTCACTGCAATGTTGATCTACTTGTTGTTTCATCCTATTATGTGTTGGAATAAAGTTATCCTTCAATAGCTTGAGAACATATTGTTGGTGCTCTATATAGTCTTGTTGATCTCTTTTCCTATCAAGGGAAAGGGTCAATCTCCTAGGGAAATATCAAAGAAGTTATGAAGTACCCCTCTTCATTTATAGAGAGGTGGTACTCCTTTTTTAACATGTAGAAGATTCTTATTAAAAGATTAGATAAATGCAATGGGTGAGTGTTAAATAACAAACCCCAATAAATCTTCTAACAAATCTTTCATACATCAAATCTAGTCATTAAGTACACAAGAAATGAATATGAAAATAATTTTGTTATGTATTAGAATATGTCTTCAACAAGTATTTTACCTTCCCCATTAAAATAATGTGAATCTAGAACCAGCGAACTTTGCAAGATGAAATAAAAATAAAAATAAAAATATGGAAAGTTCTTCTAAGAACTTTAAAGGACCGCATATGTTAAAATCAAACAAGCTTGTAAAACTTCAATTGCAAAAGAATCCAATGGTACATCACCATATAGACTCGTGCCTGCAACATGAAACTTGAATACTTATTTATGGGAGAAACTAATGATAATATCCCAATGTGAAGAGTTTGACATTATTTGAAAATTGAAACAAGCTCCTAATTGATAAATAAATAATCTATAATTAAATTGCATTTACTTTATTACAAGTAACGATCTTTCTCTCTTAGACCTAATATACAATATAAAGCTATGGCAAGAGATGAAAATACATAATCAAACCTAAATCTTCCTATAATTGAGCACACATGGAAAATATAATGGAAAGAAAGATGTAGAAGAATATATGGGAGGGGAAATTGAGTAGGTTGATTCAAAAAATCTTATGGAAAAGCGAACTTATCTTCAACAAACATCCAAAAAACAACCTCCTTTTGATTGTAATTTTCTCCCTTGATAATCTTCTCTTCATCTTTGCAACTACTTGATGGTTAGGTCTTTCCTATTTGTATTAATGAAAATCCATTTGAAAGTACGAAGTTAGGAATTTGTCTTCCATGCTCGGTCCCAATAATTTGGTGATAGGCCCAAAAATGGACACGATTGTTCGTTTAATTTTCTAAGATTATATCCAATAATATTGTAAGATTATATCTATAATTTTAGTTGTGGAAACCACTCCCAATTTGTTCTTGATGTTTCTAGCTTTCTAACCTATTTGTCCAAATCGAACATCGAAAACTCAAGTTATGGCCTTTGGAAATTTGTGAATCAACAATTATTGATCTTCTCAATGTGAATCCTAACCTTTGATTCATAAAATGATCTTTTAATCTCAAGTGGATAGTGGCAAAAGAATTCAACATATTTATAAAGAAAACTTCTCTTAAATTTTTCTTGTATTAAGCATAAAGAGTAATGGAACTTTGTGCAGTTGGTGGAGAGTGCAATTTTTTGTCATTTGTCCACCAACTCATTACCTAGACATCAGTGTCTAATCTATGATCTCCAAATGTCATCCTAGGATATGTCCAGCTAGCTACCATGTGTCAATGGAAGATATGTCAAAAGAACTTAGGATAAACATTAAACGAGATAATAATAAAATAATGTGGAGGTCACCTAGTCATCAGTGTCTAATCAATGCCATCCAAATGTCATCCTCGGATATGTCCAACTATAATGTCCCTTTCCGAGAAGGTGATAATTAAGTGATTTTTTTCTTAATTAATAAATAAAACCTTATAAAGTCACTTTATTAAAAGGGGTAAAAAGCGACCCTTGGTATTTAGATGGCCGATGGTATTCTAATGGCCATGACAATAAAAGAAAGATTGGAGCTAGCTCTTGGACATGATGAATCATAAATTGTCCTAATAATTTGTTTGAGAGCTCTTGGAGCTTGAAGGAATGGTGTGAACTCATTTGAGGAAGGTAGTTTTTGTGGTGCAATATCCACCTTAGTTGATCCGTCTGGATTAGTTTCGATGTTGCAACTATACACTTTAGCCAACGTCAAAAAGGGATCACTTTAGATCTCTTAATTGTGTTTCAGATCGAAGGAGGATGGATCATCCAGATTCCTTGCAAGTGCTTAACTCGAGACTTTCAATAGTCAATGACTATGGGAGTTGGACCAAGAATTATTCATCATTGAATTTCAATAATCAATGACTATGGGAGCTAGACCAAGAATTATTCATCATTTAAGTAGCTCATATTTTTATAAAGCCCAACATTAATATAAGAAGGTCAAATCTAGTTATTGGACCAAGAATTAATTGGAGAAGCTTATTATTTGCAAATAATGGTTGAATTAATCTATTGACACTGAATTACGGCTAAGAACAAGTTTATTGATATGGCCAAGTTCTTTCTGGCGAAGTTTCAGGTTCTATCTCCTTGAAGGACCTAAGAAATTCGTGGAGGTTGAAATGAAATGAAATGAAATGGTTTTTCATGACGTCCATGAGACCTTGCGGTCTAAGGGACCACCCACTATCGCTTAATCCATATCCATATTTTTTTCTAGGTTGATTTCGCTGTTATGGATCTTGAGTAAGAAATTTGTTGTTTTGTGAAGCATTGTCTCCTCGAAAAGCTCACTAAGATTGTTCACCTTTAGGTTGCTATCAAACTAACGACTGATAACTTCATACGCTGCACACTCTTTGATAAAATGCCATTCTGTTTCTACCGCCCCTTTGTTGCAAAAAATGCAAGTTCGTTCTTCCCAATCTTCTTTAGGGACCGCCCATCTACCAGTTTCACATCTTAGATGATAGGAGATAGTCCTCAGCCGAGCAATTAAAATTTTAGCTATTCCTTTAATTGAGGAACTCAATACTCTTTATCATCATGCTTCCATGGTGGGTTAAATTATTTGACATAATATGCTTTCTTTTTGCCTACCCGCCTTGTCCACATGGCAGTCCTAAATTTTTCTAACACCCACCTTTTTATCTCCTCCTTAGCGTGAGGGAAATCATGCAAATTTAAGTCCCATTTTCCTAACCACTTTCTGTTTTGTTTCATCCATGTCTTTTTCTGCGATTTCACTCTTCTTCAACAACTAATTTGGGCTACCAATGCCTATCCATATTTTCAAACTTCCTCGGGTAACTCAGCAAATGAATAATCGTTGACGACTCAATTGGAAACATACCCTCCTCAGCTAAAAGGATATCATATGGTACCGTTGATTTAACTTTGAGATCGGGTGCTTTTGAATTCTTTCTATTTGCTGCCATTTGTGGTTTGACATGTTGCTCCCCCATATTTCGCACCCATAGAGGATAATCGGCACCAATAATACACCAAAGAGGGTTTTCTTAGTCTTCCAACCCCATAGTTATGCTTGTCTACATCTGTTTTGAAGGAGGTAAGAAGCTTTCCACCCTCCTTGTATTCTCTTTGTTCTACATGTCTCCCAACTAAGCCTATAGTGAAAGTTAATTCCTAAATACTTGTACTCATCTACCACCTCCAAGGGGTTGCCCTCAAAGAGAAAAGTACCCTGATGTTTCTTTCTTTTCAAAGAAAAAATCATGACTTTAGTTTTGTTGGTATTTACTTGCATTCCCACCTCTTGACAAAAGAGCTCCAAAGCTTTCAAGTGTTCTCTCAAACCTAGAGCCGATTTAGCGATAAGAATAAGGTCATCTGCATATAAAAGTAGTTTCACCACATATCTTGCCAGTTGGATGCCTTCTCCCTTGGTATTGTTTATCCACTCTTCAAGCTTATCAATATATAAACCAAATAATGTGGGAGAAAGAGGACATCCCTGTTTGAATCCTATGTCACTGTTAAAGCATTCAGACATGCCTTCCTTTGTTCTGATTCTGGCTCTACCCTCTCATAAAGTTTATGAACAACTGCCCTATATTCTTTTGGGGCCTTTAGTTCTTCCATTTTGTACCATAGTTTATCTCTAGGGATAGTCTCGAAGGCTTTTTTGAAGTCAACAAAACAACAAAATGCTTCCCCACCTTGGTTGTCCCAAAATTTTTCAATGAAGTGCCTTGGGGTGATGCAATGATCAATGGTAAAACGTTTAGGCCTAAAGCTCGCATGTCCCTTTGCTCTTTTTCCCTTTTTTTCTGCCCATTCGTTGATTTTGTGCTCTAGCATGCTCCTGAAAAGTTTTCCAAGAAGAGGGTTGATCATAATAGTACGGTAGTTAAAAGGGTTATTGATATCTTTGGTTTTGTGAAGAGGTATAACAACATTGGTTGTCCACTCAAATGGAAATCTATCTTGATTTAACTCTGTTAAATATCCCCTTGATGTGAGGGCTAGAAGCTTCATTCCCCATTTTAAGAATTCTGCTTGTAAACTATCAATGTCCCATGCCTTGCCCATTTGCCAGTTTCTTTATACTTTGTTCAATATCAGCAACCGAAAATAGCTTTGTTGAGCAGACAATTATGGGAGGCTTACTTTTCTCATTTGTCCGCTCATACAAAAGTTTTGCATAGTCTAACCACTGAGCCTCTGCGATATTGCTTTCTATTTGCTTTTTCTTTTGCTATAGTTCCTTCGAGAAACTTTTGGGATTATGTTTTCCCAAAGAAATTAATTCCTTCTTTCTTGAAATCACATAACTTTCTTTCTTTGATTTTATCAATTGTTTATATATAATCTTGTTTTCTTTGCTTGACTTTTCTTTGAGAAGTCTTTTCGCATCCTTTCATTCTTTATCATACCAAGGATTAGCTGGGAAGGTATTTGCGATCATCTTCATAGGCCTAGATCTCTTACATACCTTTAAAGCTTTGTGTATTAAAGGGATCAACATACTACTACAAACATATCTTTTATCTCTTATGTTATCCTTGTAGCCCCTATTGTTGTTTTTAGCTAGCTGGAGGTGTTCTTTAAGAGCAACCCTAAATAGCTCCTGATTTTCTTAGCTCAAGATAATTCTCTTGTATTCTAAAACTTTCTTGTGTGAATGATGGTGATGTTCCCCCTTTCGATCTTTCGTATTTATACCAAGCTTAATAAGAAGAGGCAAATGGTTAGAGTCTAGCTCTATAGGGCAACACTTAATATTAAAGTTCTACAACTTCGAAATAGACCTTTGAGAGCATATAACATAGTCGATTGTGTTTTGCCCGTTGTATGTTTTACAAGTAATACTATTGGACTTTGGCCAATTTTTCATGCCATTACATATAACCATGTCATTTAGGCTACAAATGCCTAATAGTTCTGCTCCAAAGTGCGAAACCTTCCCTTTCCCATCTTGCGATGTCCTCCTCCAAGGCTACTCTTCATTCTCTCTAAGCCATAGAGGATTGTTATCCTCTCTCATTTCGCTACCCAACTGAATAGATTGATTGTTTGTTGTTCTAGCATTAAAATCACCAATTAGGAATCTTTCTCCCTTAGTACTAAAATTTAAAATATCTCTTTTCAGTGCTGCATATGGGTCTTCACTATCTAGGTTCCCTTTTTTGTAGAATTTTGAGCTTTTTGGAGCAAAATAACAAACAACTAGCGAAATTGTTGCATCCATCTCTGTTATTCCATATAAACTGTTTATTTGGGTCTTCTTTCTCCAATTTTATAATCCTGGTCCATATTTCTTTTATTAGCACTGTTATTCCTCCATGTCCTTTACCTAATTTTGTTTCTTTGTTCCAAACAGAGATTTTAGTGTATCCTTTGGATTTGGAATTCCACATCCACTATGTTCATGTGTTTTCATAAGGAAAATAATGTCTTTACCCTCAACTATGGACCCCAAACCCAGTCTCCTTCTCCATGGATAACCTCTACAATTCCAGCTTACCATGTATAGGTATTCCTGTGGGGCCCCGAATCCCTATTTCTTGTGTGTTACTTTATCAGTGACTTGGGCTTTCCCGTTTTTCAACCATGCCCACTTTCCTGCCTCTCTTGTTGACTTTA
>APFE030239827.1:1099-12375 GCA_000404065.3 Pinus taeda | reverse complement strand
AATTGGAAATAGTTGTTCTTACATTACCATGGATTAGAAATACAACATGCCCAATATGACATGTTGATATGCCATCTTCTTAAATTAATTAATGTGAGATAATTTCATTAATATAGTATATTTAGCTTGAAAATAAATCCTATCATTGATATGTCAATATTACCATGAATATTCCAACATATTCAGTGGGTTCAGAAATCTTATCATTGACATGTCAATAATACCATGAATATTCCAACATATTCCATGGGTTCAAAAATCTTATGATTGATATGTGAATATTACCATGAATATTCCAACATATTCCATGGGGTTTAAATATCTACGATGAACCTAATAATTAAATTATAATTGTGGAAGTTCTATTCTTATGATTAGCATAATTATAGGAACATATATTTTTGAATTTATTTTCAATTTAAGTTAAAAGAAAATATTAACATTAGATTATGACATACTAGGGAATGCATATAAATTAAATGGATCAAACTCTAAATATAATTCAATCCATGATAACCATCAAAATGTTTAGCCCAATATTCCTATCACATTTCATAGATTAAAAAAACATAGAAATTAACTAAATTATAACTATGAAAGATATATTCTTCTGATTTTCACAATTTTAGGCATATCTATTTTGGAATTTATTTTTAATTTAATTTAAAAGAAAATATTAACATTAAATTAACAAAGTAGGGAAGCCATATAAATTAAATAGATCTAAATGCAAATAAAATTCAATCCATGCTAATCATCAAATTGTGTAACACATAGTACCTATCACATTTCCTAGATTAAAAAAAATAAATTAACAAAGTTATAACTTTATTACAAGCTATATTGTGATTATTTATAATAATATTTTTTCATGCATATTTCAACAAAAATAATCTTAGTGGAAAATTTTACTGTTGAAATTTAGCCCTTGGTCTAAATGAAAGGGTTTCTAATTTTGAATGGAAAATGGTTTTGTATCATATTGCATTATTAATAGTAGCCCCAAGATTATTTTATAAGAAAAATAGGTATGGAGGTTAGCATAGCCTTATTTCAATGGAGGGGCTACTAATTTCCATTTACCCCAATTTTCAAGCAAACGGATTTATGGTACCCATTTCTCCCCTTTATGTCCTGAATTTTTTTGCTTAATTTTTGCGAGATGTAATAATTTTTTGTTTGGAAACCCGACCAACCAAGTAACCTTAAATGTTTCAAAATATTAAAAGAAAATATATATTTTATGGCTCTCAAATACAATACATGACATTTATCTATATGGCCATAGGCAACAGAGCTAAGACAAGGAAACATAAATGAAAACTAAAGATACATAGGGAGATAGGCATGCATGCATATTTATGGGGATCAATAAGCTTTACAGGCATTGGATGTTTACTCCTCGGAGTGCACCCACTACTAGGAGGAGGTCATATTTTCCATTAAGTTCTTGCAAGCACACCACTTGTATGACCAACATCAACAGTCGAAGCTTCCATATCAGCAAACACCTCAGTGTTTTTAGGATTATGTCACTCATCGAACAGTTCCCTTTCCACCTAAGTGATCTCTTCTTGAATTGGTTAATTGTTCAAATTCCTCTAATGATTGGTTGTGCTCCCAAGTCTAATTTGAGCTCCAGAATAACCTATCCCTTCGTAGTAATATGTTCCTCGCTAGAGATTAGAAGTTTGTCTAGGCATGGAAGTTTGTAGAGGTGAACATGAATGCTAAAAATTTTAATGGCTGGATATATGAATAGCTGGGTAGGTGTTTTGAAAAACGAAATAGGATCTCTGCTGCTTGTGGACAATGGACGCATAATTTTAAGTTTCAACGGAATGTTCCACAAATCTACGGGGCTTGAACGAGAACCCTTAAATCTATGCAGAATAAACATATTTATTACAACATCTATGGCCTGGAACAAAGGGAAGGAAGGAAAAATACTAAAAAGTATAAACAAATGAAGCTACACTTTCTCATCTGAACCCTGTGATGTAAAAGGTCTCTTTTTAGCCTCATTCCCTATCACAATAACATGTGGAAGAATTTTTTTCATAGTTGTTTTCATGGATGGAGTCAATTAGATTTGGTACAAAAATGCTTATATGATTTTTTTGGGTCCAAAGAATAATTTAGTTATTATATCCTTGAAGTTAAAAAAATAAAGTCATTAAGCAAAAGTTGCAATCTTACTACACTCAACTACTTTAATTTAGTTTGATTCTTAGAACCAAAACCCATCCAGTTAAGGAAAAGTACTTGTTACCCAGCCTTAAAGCAGGGCTAATATGCCCGAGAAGTCACACGAGACTGTTGACCAGTCAACATATAAGCTTGAATCAGGCTCTGGACAACACGAGACTGTTCAGGGTTGCCTGATATCTCAATAACACGATCTGAAGCACCAGTAATAGGGTCACGCAACTTTACAGAAGCTCCAGATATCTCAACGAGTTCCTCAAAACTAAAAGCACAGCCTGGCAACTCATCCTTTCGCGGTATCTGAATTTGTGCACCAGATTAGGTTCTCATTTTTTTTAATGTTATTTCTACCTTTTCCAATCAATCTTTCGATCTGGCTGTTAGCAACTAGCAAATGAGCATTTTGTTGCCCCTTTTTGTCAGCATCGTTATCTTTATCTTTAACAGAAGATTCTTGTGCAATAACAGAATGCACTCTAAAAAGAGCATCCTGGGCAGGACAAATAGGTTCATTTTCATCCTCGTCCTCATTATCCTTCTCCTATATCTTTTGCTGGGAGGAGGGCTGAAGACTACTATCACGCGCTCTTCAATGCCTGGAACAACATCTCTTATTTCTGTCATGGGTATCTGCAAGATCATTTTCCAAGCGTGTTCACCTTCCAAACGCAAAGTGCAGAAAATGGACAGGGAATTGCGGGATCGTTCTAGCTTTAATGTATGAATAATCGAAAAAAGAGCTAAATAGGTCGAAATATTTCACTTCTTTTATGGAACTGAGGTTATTTATCATTAAGTAGGACATTATAAATCAATCATAAAAATAACCTCTTACGTGGCTTGTTTGATATATTAAAAGGCCTTTAAAAAGGCACTGTCATAAACTTAAATCAACTCATGAATACCAAATTTCACTTCAACGTGTTGACTTTTTTTTTTAAATCTGTCCTATAAACCCGTGCGTATCTGTCGGTTTATTAATGCAACTCAACGAAACTTCTCGGCCAAGTCCAAAAAAAAACCTGCATGTACGGGAGTCCAGCGATCATAGGAAATCAGTGGCTAAATCTGTTGGACTTTTGGCGTTCTGTAAAAAATCAGTCACACATTACAGCTCAGCAAGCTGGCTCTGCGGGCTCTTTTACTCTACTCACAAATATTATTACAAATTTGTTCTCTGTGTTTCTTTGAAATCTCGCTCTGTTATTAAGTAGCACATTCTAGCGGAATAATTTTCGGATTGACTATATTTTAACTAACTTCAGAAGATTTTGAAAGAACATTGAATAGGCATGGTTTTCAGTTTCGGTTTCATTTCTCAATCTTCAAGAGAATTTGGTCTGCTATATCTCATCATTGTCTGCTATATCTCATCTAGATTTTGGCGGAATCTCGTTTCATACGCAAAAAAGATCCACCAAGAACAATCAAAGTAATGGGTGGACCTTGGATGCTTTATTTTAACTCTAAAATGAGAATATCACCTTTATTTTCTTGTCAAGCCTCGCCATGATTGGCGTGGATCGCGGAAACATTACACACTGCTTTTGAATCCGTGTCTTGCTTTCTTTAGCAGGCCCTTGCGCGGTCAAAAAAAATTGATGGTTCATGTCTATTTAATTGCCAAATATTTGAGAAATAGAAAATCAAAATAAAGATGCCATCCATTTGACAAGATAACTTTTTACATTAAATTATGTAATCTTAATTTTGGCTGTGCCAATAGTACATATGAAATTTATAATTAAACATTACATCTTCATATATGAAATTTATATTTCGACATTGCAACTCAATAAAAATTTATGCAAGATTTTTTTTGTATAGATAAAAGTAATAACATAACACGGATGCTAGATATCGCAGCTACTGTGTTTACCATAAGTTGATTTCCGTATGTTGGGATATTAGGTGTCATGAATTTCAGTTGTGGATCGATATCTGTATCCGAGGATATTGGTTGACATGTGGTTGATACTAGTCATTGATATATATATGAAGAGACTTCGGAAAGCCATTGAAGCTGCAGAAATTATCGCGCAATGAGTTTTTTTTTTTTTTTTGGTGTATGGAGACGCTCTCAGTCTACACACGGCAGAATTGGGGCCAATTGGGATAAATTATTTTCATATTCTACTACGATCAGATGTATTTTCCCAACCTTTTTTTTCCCTAAATGATTTGGGATTTCTTTGAAGTCATGGATCCGGAGGCCCTGATTTTATATATGTATATATGTAAGAGAAAAAATATAGTTTTATCGATCACAGCTCCACCAAAATGGCGGTGAAATGCGTATTGAAGCCTCATGGTTTTTGGTCCACGACCATTGGATATCGCGTGGGAAAGATTCTGATTGGAATCCAAGTAGAGTTGGATTCAATGCAAGAATAAAGAGCCAGAGAATGGAATTTGGCAAAGTGGCTTTGGTGGAAATGGAAAGTACTACTTCGCAGCCTTATCGCTTACCTTTACACCTGAGCTCATGGCATGGCAAGAGAGCCCAGGCAGTATATGGCGACCTATTAAGGCAATCAATAATATCCGACTATCTCATGTTTGTAAAGCCCAATGTCACATGTATATAAAGAGCAGGAGTAATAAACTTGGAGAACCCAATACAGAATCATAACAATTTACATAAACAGGAAGAAATTGATCAGACCCAATACAGAATTTGGAGAATCTCTGAGAAGAAAAATGGTGGTATTCTTATGTTTGAGCTCAGCATGCAAATTGAGAATGTGGCAGATAGCGTTGTAGTCCAAGAGAAGGGCATTTGGATTGGGAAAAACATGAGAAGCCTTGCATTGATACCAAGAAATGTGCGCTTCACGTGGAAGAACTAGAAGAAACCACAAGAGATGTGGCATATCTCAGACCTCTACTGGTTATGATTCGTATAGTAATGTTTGGCGTCTTCCCAAAGCTTCTTACCAGTCTGAGAAATGTACATTTGAGCAAGATATCTCTGAGAAAATAATGCCAAGATTCTACTGAGAACCAAAATGGAACTCAAGTCTATGGGTTGTCTTCTCATTCAATTTTAGTTGTAGGCAAGCATCTTGAGACTTCAGCTGAGATTCTGAATGATAAAACCAACCTTGAAGTTGTTTGCAAGACCATTAAGGCTTCTGCTCATTCTAGTTCTGTAGCAAGGACAGTAAAGGAGCTTATTGAGATGGAGGAGTCAAACTATGAATCATTGAAAGCTGAACTTGAACGCTTGAAGAAATATTTTCAGTGCTTCATAAAACAATTTGATCAAATCAAGGAGCCACAAAATGGCACTGACGCCGAATATTGCAGTATTTTGAAGAGGCTTTATTTATTAAAAGTACTTTCAAGAAATGACAGAAACTAGGCAAATTTTAATCGAATGATAACTGAACTTAGTATATTTTAACCATCATTTGGATGATTTCGAAAGAAGATTATTAGACAGGCAGGGGCTTTGGATTTGCTTTCTCAATTTCCATATGAAGTTGGTTCTATATTGATAAGAGCCTTTTGATTTTCTTTTCTATTCGGTGTCTCGCACAAGAAATGTTATGTAGATCTATTCAAGATACCAAGTGCAAATACCCGATTAAGTGTAAAGATCCGATTATGCTAATTTTTTTTTTTTATCATATAATAATGGTTCTTAGGCCCAGTGTGTGAACCTACGCTCTGATACCAAATGAAACAACCCAGCTAAAACAGTGAAATGACCCAGCTTAAATAACTATATATATATCAAGCACATTTTTTTTCTTTTTTTTTTACACAACAATTACAATAGAAAAACAAACACATTGAGATTTCAATTCAATCAACACACACATTGCTGATGCTCATTCCTGGAACATAATGCCCATTTATATACTTTTAATCTAAGGTAAAGTAATAACAAAATACACATGTACTGTACACCGGAGAGGCAAGACTCCGCTGGTGCCATATGCCTACGACACAATGGTGGAGAGGGGCACGAGACTTTTAGACCGACCCTGGTCATGACGCTAATCACATGACCTAGATATTCATCAGAAGGTGTGTAGGTGGAGGAGCGCCCGGTAATAGCTCGAGGTCTTGTGTATATGCTCCACTAAGAGACCATTTTGAGTGCACTTGCAGAGGTGCTAATGCATGGGGGCCAGAGTCACATCCTATGGATCATGCACATGATCTCGACATCAACATTTAAGGGCCTAGTGGGAAGGGCATGCGGTTAGCCTCACCTTCAGACTCGTGGCACCCACATGACCACGTGCACATGTTTTAAGGGCTAGTCTGATGGGGGCAGGTGTTAAGACTTAGCCCACAACCCTATGAGGACTATGTGACCACATTTTTCAAACTTAAGGGTTATTCATTTTTTCATTTAATTTTTAATTGAAATATTTTCTTTTAATTTTCATTAAAAAAATATTTTTTTTCTCTAAGTTATATTTATATTTTTATTTTATTGACTCCTAATATATTTTAAATTCCTTAATAATAATTCATATTTTTGGTTTTTTCATTGTTATTTTCTTTTTTAAAATTAAAATTATTTTTTCTCTCTAACATTCATTTTAAATATAATAATATTTGTTTTACTTACTATTGTAATTTAATGGTTGCAATTCTACTATATTTACTAGCTTTGTTCAAGCAAGATATCCATTTATGTTCAATCCATAGAAATCTAAGTGAAAAGTTGAGAGATGCTAGCTCAAAAATCTTATTATTTAAGGCCCTAACATCGTGAAAGTACAATAGTACATGGTAATTTTCTAGACCTAATATAATAAGAAAAGAAAACTATCTACTAGCATAGAGCCATCTTTAATCACAAATCTAACATGAGCCCAGGGATCAAATTTCATGTGCAAATTTTTTTATAATGTAAAATACGATGTGTTTGTTTAGTGTTTAAATTGTATTTTGAAATTAATATATAATATATATTATATAGAGAGAGGAGAGAGAGAGAGAGAAGAGGAACAAAATAAACATTTTTAATATAGATCCAATTGTATGGTCTGAGCATTTTTTGTCAAGCAATTAATAGGTTTTATTATTAAATATATTTTAAGTTATATGTTCATATCAATTCTCATTAAAATTATTTTTATTGATAACCCGCACCATCGAAATATTTTTTTTTATATACAATATTAGAATGTTTTTAACCAAATTGTTTCTATATATAAATATATATGAAGTTCATATCCACATAAATTAGTTGAGATAGATCTTCAAATAGTTTATGTAAATCTTTTGTTGAAATATTTTTGAAAAGTATAACAGGTAAAAATGTTACTCATACATTTTTTTACTTCTATTCATCTATTTTTATGATAGGCTACATGCTTTTTCATAAAACTCAATTTTGTTATATTTTGTTATATTTTGGGACGAGAAAGCAACTTATCGAAGCCACTTGCGTTTATATAATGAGAACTCGGAGTGGCACTCTGGTAATGGCGTCTATTAAACATTGGAGTCAATCAAACCTTCAAAGAGCGTGGGCAGTACATATATCCGGTAAGGCTGGGAAGGAGAAGAGGAGAGGATTTACAATATCCGTTGAAGGAAGCGAGAGAAGAGGAGAGGATTTACAATTTTGAAACTCATGGATATCAATGACCGTATGCATGGATGGCATCGAATTAAGCTTTGCTGCATTCAATTCCATCTCTATATCATTATTTTCTGTCAGTTTGATCCCGTGTTCATTTCTTGGTAATGTGTTCATATAATCCTACGTTGCAGGAAGAGGATGTTAATGTTGATTTCTTGGATCGTCAAATCGAAGGGACTATTCGAACTGCCTCTGTTGTAGCGATATTCTCTCCAAATTATGCTCAATCAAATTGGTGTCTCAATGAACTCGTAGCTATGAGGTAACAGATGTTGAAATCGGGGTCAACAATAATTCTGGTCTTCTACATCGATCTTCGGTGGACGCACGGCTGAGATCGAGTTTACGCTGGACATCTTGGCGTGCTCGAAAGGAAAAGAACATTTGATTCTCAACCACGATACTACCCCGACACCATAGAAGAATGGAGGAATGTTCTTTCTGCTGTGGCGGACATAATCGGTTTCGAGCTGAAGGTTTTGTACTTTTCTGGCTTGATAAGTATATCACAGATTACATATTTAGATGTTTCTCGTTAGTCGATTAACTGTGATTTGGATATTGTTAAGGGGCTCTTCACCCGACATTGGAGTGTGTAATACGTTTCATTTTCATATAATACCTTGCATTCTCATTCAATATAAGCCCAACAATGGCTCCATGAATTACCGTTATTCTTAATTTAACTCTCCTCTACCATGCAATTTAATTACAATTTTCACTTTTACTGCTTATTAGTTTTAATTTTATAAATTTCAAAACTAATTACAAGATTTGTAATATTAATAAGCTACCTTTCAAATTATTGTTGTAATATATATACCAGCGATTTCAAATCTTGTAATTTAGATATTTGCTTAATTACAATTTTTATTGTGATTACTTATTAGATTTAGTTTTATAAATTTCAAAACTAATTAGAAGATCTGTAATATTAATAAGCTACATTTTAGATTATTGTTGTAATATATACACAAGCGATATCAAATCTTGTAATTCTGATATTTCCCTCTGCGGTATAGCTTAAATGTACTACCTATTATATTTAGTTTTATAAATTTCAAAACTAATTACAAGATTTGTAATATTAATAAGTTACATTTCAGATTATTGTTGTAATATATACACCAGCGATATCAAATCTTGTAATTCAGATATTTGCCTCTGCGGTAGGTTAAATGTATAAATCTTTTTTTAGAAATAAGCTCACATAACTTCAACTAAATATCTCTTTAACCTATAAATATACATATGGGATTTGATACGTGAGGACTTATAATCTCTCATCCAGATGATGATGAGCACCTGTAAGAGCTGTTCTTTAGCCTGGAAGAACATCTTCTCTTCATAATTCATTGTTATAATGGATGACATTTATCTTCATAATTCATTGTTATAATAGATGACATTTATCGATAATTCTTTCAGCGTTTACGGATAGCATTTATGGATAATTTTGCTCCAACATTTGAAATGTTGAGCACTTGTTTAGAGGTCTTGTCTATAATTATTTTTCTCTTTATTTATACTTTTAAGGGCCCATTATACTTTCTTCACACATTTCATATCAATATTAGTCTCGTCACCCATAGCTAGGCAATTAAATTTTCTTCCTGAGTGTAAACACAAATAACACAAACGCTGAATGGTTAGTATAATGCTGATCAATTAGTTGAAACATAGCGCTATAGGTACATTGTCCTAATGCACCATTAGATTAGAGATACATGCTAACCATGAAGGTATTTGGTGATAAGTAGATTGTTTTTGAAATTTTGTGTTTGGCCTACCATAACCCAGTTTTGCTCCAATGAAGAGGAAGCTCTTCGAGATTACATTTGAGACTATATAATTAATTATTTATATTGCATTCTTTTTATGTAGATTTTTTTTTGGATTTACATTCAAGTAAATAATATGAAAACATGTAAGTATGATAAGTAGTATAAATAAAGAGAATGAAATGATAGGTAATTTTTTTTTTTACAAGGATGATGAGGAGGAGATATCTACCCATAGTTATTGGATCTTGGCAATATGAAGAAATGAGTTAGTCTTAGTTTATTTATAGAGACCAATCCGTTCTTATTTAGAGTTCTCTAATTTGCTTGGTTGTAATTTTGTGTTTCACCCACCCTAACTCTTTTTTCTCCAATGATGAGGAAGCTCTTTGCCATTACATTTGAGACCACATAATTAATTATTTTTATTGCATTTTTTTATGTAGGATTTTTGTTGAATTGACATTCAAATAAATAATATGAAAATATGTAAGTATGATAAGTAGTATAAATAAAGAGAATGAAATGATATGTAATTTTTTATTTTTTTTTTTCCGATGTTTTTCTTACAAGGATGAGAAGGAAGAGAGGATGAGGTGGAGGAAATATAAAAATATGTAAGTATTTTAAATAAAGAGAATGAGATTATACTTAATTATTTTTTATTTTTATGTTTTTCTTAGGAAGATGAGGAGAAGGAGGAGGGGATGAGGTGGATGAGGAGGAAATAGGCAGAGGTTCAGGAGGCTGAGGGGGAGAGGAGGCCTAGGGGGAGGAGGAGGTAGATGTGAGGGAGGAAGCTGAGGTGGAAGAGGCAGAAGAGGAGGCAGAGGAAGGGGAGGAGGAGGAGGGGGAGGCGGAGGAAGGGGAGGAGAGGGGGATGCGACATGATAGGGGGAAGAGGGTGAGTGGGAGGTGGAGGGGGAAGAGGGGGATGGAGAGGAGGGGGAAGAGTGGGAGGAAGCAAGAGGTGGAGGAAGAGGGAGGTTTGAGGAGGGGAGGAAGAGGAGATAGAGTTAGAGGAGAAGGATAGGGAGGAGGAGGAGGGGGAAGAGGCTAAGGTTTGGTGGGGGAGGTAAAGGAGGAGGGGGAAGTAGTAGGAGAGGAGGGGGAAGAGGGAGACGGGAAGGAGGCAGAGGATGAGAACGCCATGAGGGAGGAGGAAAAGGGAGAAGAGGGGGTGCTAGGAGGTGGAGGCAGTTGCGGAGGGAGGCGAGGACGGGGTCGGGAAGGAGTTGGTGGCGGGCAAGGTGGGGTGGTGAGGAGGTGAGGGAGGTGGGGAGGTGAGGGAGGTGGGGAGGTGAGAAGGAGGGCGAGGAGGGTAGGCAGAAGGCAAAGGCAGAGGAAGAGTAGGGAAAGGGGGAGGAGGGGGAAGATGCAGAAGAGGCAGAGGGGAACGATGGTAGGAGGAGGGGGAGGCAGAGGTGGTAGTGGAGGAGGGAGAGGGGGAGGAAATGGAAGAGGTGGTGGTGGTGGTGAGGAGGAGGTGGGGTGGCAGGAGTGAGGAGGATGAGGAGGGGGGGCACGCAGAGTAAGAAGACAAGCATGGTGAGGGTGAGGAGGGGGAAGAGGCAGAGTGGGCAATGGAGGAGGAGGAGGGGGGTCGGAGGAGGATGGGGAAGAGGGGGAGGTGATGGGAGAGGAGGGGGAATAGGAAGTGGTGAAGGAGGAGGAGG
>APFE030239821.1:0-65177 GCA_000404065.3 Pinus taeda | reverse complement strand
CTACCCTTTCACCATTAGTGACCATTTCTTGTAGCAACTTATTCAAATTTATCTTCAATTCTTCCATCTTATCATCCATGCCATTCATCTTAGCATCCATGTCATCCATCTTAACTTGCATGCCATTCATATTAGCTTCCATGCCATTCATCTTTGCTTCAGTTACCTTTTGTGAGAGTGAAATTTTTTGTACTTGGTCTTGTAATTTTGATATATCGTGTTGCATTTCTTCCTTTTCTTCATGATTCGTGCTAAAGCTTTTAGGTTTCTTACTAGGTGTTTCCATTTTCTTTCTTCGGGGCATAAATTAATGCTAATATTTCTTCACTATTCCCTTTGAATTCCTTCAAACTAAATTTTCAAAACAATATTATTCAAAATTAAAAAAAATTACACACCTTGTTTCACTTTGTAGGAGCTCGATATTGAATCTAATGTATCTTTAAATTTAGGATTATCTAGTTCTGAAATTGTGATCTGCAGTCCCTCTGCATCCTCTTTCCAATTCCACTAGTTTGATCAAATTTAGATTCTCGAAGAAAGAGTTATGCACAATATCCTAAGATGACCTGATTATATACCTTTTAAGAAGAGCAAACTGGTATGAAGTGCCACGTGTCACTTTTTTGACCTTCGGGTCTAAAATATATAAACTGGAAGCTACAATCCATCATCTTTTTGTAACTTCTTACGAAATTTCAATCTGATGCTCAATACATAAGTTATGATGATTTTCCCGAGGTCGCATGTTTGGAATGTAATTCAGTAGTCTGGAAGAAGGCCAACTTCCTTAGATCATATCTCCACAAATATAATGTGCAAATCTCTAAGCTTTGGAGTCGAGGTTCAGAATGATTGCGACATAAATGGGTTTTTTTTAGCATATGAAACATTACAGAAAAAAATTATGGTGCAAATGCCACGATGATCTGTTTGGAGCAGCAAAACCCTAGAATCCAAAGCTCTGATACCAAATTTTATGAAACAAGCTCACAAAAAGATAGAAAAGATAGATCAATGCCTTAGAATTTAGTCTTTTCGAGGGGGAAACCTCCTTTACATTACACAAGTGAACAATTCTTTGATGATGCAAATGATAAAACCTACTTTCTATGTATAGGATTCTAAGGGGTCACAATATAACCAAGCCGACCTAACAATAATAAAATAAAGGCACAAAAGCAACAATAGATGGATTCTATGGGGCACAGTAATAATAATATGGGGACAATAGGGGCACAAAAATATTAATAAGGGATACAAACACAATAGTAATCGAGGAATTACTAGTGTTTTAAGGACCCAACAGGATTAGAGTAATTCTACATAACATAAGTGTGCAGGGAATTCAAAAAGAATATGAGAGAGAGGATAATGCTCAAAGGAGTATTACACTGATTGGACAGTGTTGAAGTCTGATTGAATAACAAAATAAAAGCTCAGGAGTGGTAGTGTTTATATAATATGCAGAACAAATTTGGGGAAGGAGTCAAGTGGAAGAGCAATCGAGAATCGAAATCAGTGAAAGGAAGAAGTAATGAAGCAACAGTGCACAGGACCCATTGTATCAGTCAGATCAACGAACAGGATTAACGAAACATGAGCGACGAAGATGTTATTGCAAGAGATTATGTTAATAGATGGATGGATCACATCAAGTCACATGTCGATAGAAAGGTGGAAAACATGCAGGACGATGGAGCGGTCTTTGTAGGTGGTAAGCAGTATCTCGTACACCCTAAAAGTTGTCGCTAGAATTCCTAAATTTCATGCGATCAGCCTAATTGAGTGACATGCAGCATGCGAAAACTACTTTTCTTGCGTGCTCTCGGTCAAATATCAGTCGTGCAAGACTTCATGCAAGATTTCATGATAGTCGTTGGATCATGCTGGATTGGTCAACAGTGGAGATCGGCCAAGCTAGTTGGTGAGCGTGTGACGCGATGGAGTGGTCTTCATAGGTGGTAAGCAGTATCTTGTACACCCTAAGAGTTGTAAGAGATATTCCTAAATTTCATGCGATTAGCCTAAGTGGGTGACACGTAGCACGAGAAAACCTCTTTTCCCCCATGCTCTGGATCGAATATCGGTCGTGTAGGACATCACGTGTCATTATGCAATAACCATTGGATCATGCGGGACTCATCAACGGTGGAGATCGAACAAGCTAGTTGGCAAGCATTTGATGCGATAGTCGTTGGATCAAGAGAAATAGATCGATAGTGGAGATCTGGAATGCCTAAATTCAAACATTGAAATGAATACGTCAGTCATGCAATACGTAGTTGACGGTGATTAGTGAGGTTTGTTGTGGATCAGATGGTAAGGAAATCCATGGGTATAACCAGTTTATGATGTAATTTATTAGCTTTCGCATATATTATGCATGAAGAAAGTGTTGAAGGAAATGAGAATATGAGTGAGATCTTATTACCGAAAGAGAGTGATGGGAAAAGATGACAATGAAATGAGCTAAGTACTGAATCAAGACAACAAACTCCAAAGCTCATGCAAAAGCTAGAAATCTATTTTTTTGGGCTTGCTGAAGGGTCTATTCGTCAAGTCATGGTCACAAAGGAAGGAGGTGAGGTCAAGACACCTACTGACAACCTTATGGGGACTTTTTTCTCCTTGCTAACCTACTAATTGAAAGAAGGTACAAATGGAAGAAAACTAAAACACAACCAGTCTACTCTATATTGTTGTAATGGGAATGCCACTACTTAAGAAAATGAATAGTTAAACCATGAACCTATGCTAACATACATGTATAATAAAGAGGAGCCTTGGCTGCTAGGGTTGGGCCCTAACCTAAGAGCTTCAGCGCTCTAAGTTAACTCAATGTTGTCTCAAAACAAAACCCATTCTTATTATCGAAATAATTGATTACATCAAAAACTATCACAAGTCTTGTAGCTTGAAAATAGAGTAAAGTTTTACAATCAAAATCTGAATCGCACTTAGGTCCTAGGCCACTATACTTATACATCTGAAGTCTCCTACAACTTCCTTACAATTAGGGATGCTCGACTCTTAAACTCGATATAAACTAGTGATTTGACTTTCACTTGCTTGGTTGCCTTCTAGTCCTCATGATTTGGTTGTTCGTGCTCCGAGATGATGCAGGAATATTCGAATGGGGTGGTAGTAAATGAGGAGGATTTACCTCCTATAATTCCTCTCCCTTCTCCCATTCAATTTTTGACCAAGGCCTTTGCCAAATTTCATTTTATCCTACATTATATGCACATTAGACCACAAAGAAAAATATCCAGCTCTCACTCATCTCATAAACAAAATATGATCAAATGTATGCAATAAGTTGTGAGAATATTTGGTTTGACTAAGATAGGAGGTGAATGAAGGCCCACATAATTACCCAATGATGAGGCTCATCATCACCCCCATATTGAAAGTGTTACTCATCCTCTGAGCAACCTAGTCAATGTCCATGTCCTTCATGGCTCTCTTAGGCTCTCTCACATCCCATGCCTCTACTGCGGTCTCTTCTTCTTGTTCATAAAAGCCTACTTTTCTTTTTACTTCTTCCCACTCTCTCTTTTCCTCTTCTTCTTTTCTCCCTTCTAGCATCCCTAGGAGTAGTGGTGGATTGAGTTTTAGGCATATTCAATTGACCTTCAACCTTTGCATTGATTGCTTATACATAGGTGTCCTGTTGAGTGCCTCTCTCAACCTTTGAGGGGAGTGATATTTTTAGTTCCCTATAGTACTAATGTAACCCCTTATTGTTATTAGTACAACCCCCTTATTATATTGCTGTTCCCATGTAGTCCCCATATTGTTATTATTGTGTGCCATAGAAGCCCACTATTGTTATTATTGTTCCCTCACATGATTATTGTTATGTCAGCTCTGATTATATTATGACCCCTTAGACTCCTATATATAGAAAGGAGGTCTTGTCATTTGTATCATCCAAGAGTTGTTCATTTGTGTAACGTAGAGGAGATTAGCACCTTGAAGAGGCCGAATTCTAAGGTGTTTATCTCTGTTTTCTATGCTTTTGTGAGCTGGTTTTGTAAAATTTGGCATAAGAGCTTTGGGTTCTAGGGTTTCGCTGCTCCAAATAGGGCATCATGGAATTTTTTTTATAACTGTTTTTGTGCGACGTTTCAGAAGCTAAAGAAAAAAAACCATTTGAGTCGAAATCTCATTGAACCTCGCGTCTAAATTTCAGAACTAGTCTCGCTATATTTTCGGTGATATGATCTGAGAAATTTACGGTTTTTGCAAGCTCCAAAATTTCATCTAAAACTGGCCATCGTGGAATGTTCACTACAGCATTGTCGATGCGAAGATTCAGAATCTAAAAAAAAACCATTTGAGAAGAAATCGACCTGAACCTCAGGTTTGAAATTCAGATCTTGGCTCACTACATTTTTGGATATATGATTTGAGGAAGTTAGGGTTTTAGAAGATGCCCAAATTACATCCCAACTAGGTGACTCAGGGAAAATTGTCATAACTATCTGTCTGAGCATGAGATTTAAATTTTGTCAGAAGTTATAGAAAGAGGATGGGGAAAATTGTCATAAATATCTATCTGAGCATCAGTTTTCTATGTATATTTGTCCAATATAAAGATCATAACTGTGACACGTGGCACTTCATACAAGTTCACTCTTCTAAAAAGGTATATAATCAGGTCATCTTGGGAGATTATGCATAACTATTTCTTGGAGAATCCAATTTCGGTAGACTAATGGCATTGGAAGGAGGATGCAGGGAGCTATTATAGGTCATGATTTCGGAATTGGAAGATCCGATATTACAAAGTTACAATCATTTCAAGATTGATCACCAAAAATAAAGAAAAGGCGATATGAGGAAGTTTTATGGCAAGGATCTGGTAAATTGCATACTACAGATGGAGAAATATTTTTATTTACATGGTGTACGAGTGTTACAAAAGATACGTATTGCATCTAATTATTTAGAACTGAATAAATTTTTAGGGTATAAAGGTCTTTTTTCTCGTAAACCACTTGTCACATGGTCAATTTTCACAGAGGAAATGATAGCATATTATGAGGATACCAATAGTAACACCTTTTTTAGCCAATCGATAAATCTCAAACAAAAGGGTTCAGTGGCAGAGAAAATTGAGGACTTTCAAAACTTGAATATAAGGATAAATGATATTATAGAAAAGCAAAAGAGGAATATTTTTATCTATGCCATGGAAGCTGATATCAATTATATGAAAGCATATTGCAAGAAAGGCATGGAAGATTTGGAGAAAGAAATGGAAGGTTTGAAGGAAGGTGGGACAAAGCTACTATAAGAAAGGCCTCCTAATGATGAAAAGGATCAAGAAACATCAAAAGAAGAGGATATACACTGGGAACTAACCCTAGAGAAAGAACAAATGAATTAGACCATATCTTGTATTCCAATGGCAGGAATTACCACTCCTCAAATTCTCAAGATAGAAGGACATATTAAGAAGAAGGTTCAAGTAGTCAAATATCAGGAAGAAAAGTATCAATAAACATTGAAAGAAAAGGATACTCACTAGGGACCAATCCTAGAGAAAGAAGAAATGAATTCGACCATATCTTGTAATGGATTGGTTAGAATTACCAATCCTCAAACTATAAATATAGAAGGGCATATCAAGAAGAAAAAGGTAATAGTGTTGATTTATTCGGGTAGTACCCATAATTTTATTCATTGTAAGATAGCCAATAAATTGAATTGCTACCCATATCCAGCACCAGAGTGTCAAGTGATGGTTGTAAGTGGAGGAACCGTAAATTTCTCTAGAAAGTGCCATAATATCAAGCTATCCATGGGATAATATATGTTCAATATCCCAATGACTTCCGTTCCAATTGGTGGTAGTGATGTTACACTAGGAGTCCAATGGCTACAGTCCTTGAATATAATAGCTTTTAATTTTCAAGAACTTTTCATGAAATTTTCTTCGGAAGGAAAGGAAGTTGAATTAAGGGGTATCATAGGGAAACCAGGAAAGATAGTCATCCATAATAGAATCATAAAGCCTTTAAATAAATAAAAATGAGACGTAATTGCACAATTATGTTTTCTAATGGTTCCCTCATCGAAATCATCTATTTCTCCAAATCTCCAAAAATCCTTGGACAATCATTCCAAGGTATTTGAGACTCCCAAAGGTCTCCCATGCATTCATGATCATGATCATGCTATTCATATGATTCCAGGAAGTGTTCCACCCAACATTAGGCCTTATAGATATCCATGTGCCTAAAGGAGTGAAATTGAACATATGGTTGCAGAAATGGTAAAGGTTGGTATAATTATCCAACCAAATTTGATAAACAATGCAAGGGATGAATGGGGGAAGAGTGAAGTAGGGTTGGAACTCATTCAAAATTTTATGAAGATCCCAATTTCAACAATATTGCCAAAACTTGACAAGGAAGGAAAAATCATATTGGAACCTGAAGCATTCACAGAACCGAGAAGTAGATAGCTACGAAATCAATCAATTTTAGAGTATCTTATCAAGTGGAAGAACTTACCTGTTGAAGATTCCACATGGATGGATGATAATTTTATACAAAACCATTAAGAACTACTCAAGCATTGAGGACAACACATTTTGAAGGAGAGGGGCATGTTAGGTCCCTATACTACTAATGTAACCCCTGATTATTATTAGTAAAACCCCTTTATTATATTGTATTTACCATGTACTCCCCATAATGTTATTATTGTGCCATTACATTATTATTGTTATGTCAGATCTGATTATATTATCACCCCTTAGACTCCTATATATGGAAAGGAGGTCTTGTCATTTGTATCATCCAAGAATTGTTTATTTGTTTAATGTAAAGGAGGTTTCCCCCTTGAAGAGGCTGAATTCTAAGGCATTTATCTCTCTTTCTTATCTTTTTGCGAGCTAGTTTCATAACAGATATTCTCTAATCTTCAAGTTCTGTGGCAATGTGTCCCATCTCCTTAAGCAGGCATTTATATGATCATCTCCTGGCAGCCTAAATATATCTTCAAAATGTGAAATTGCTTGCTCTTGGGTAGCAAGACATCTAGGTGTCAGCTCAGGATCATTTGCAATTAGATTATGGGCATTGATAGGGCCATGGGATTTGATTGTTCATATCCGATGAAAGGAGGTTCATTTTTCTCACTAACTGATATTCTTTTCATCTTTGCATCCCTAGACTCCTCATTGTTCATCCATCATGCCAAAGTCATTAATTGTAGATCTCCTAGCTCGACATTAGGATCCCAAACATTCATGTCTATGAGGGCAATGTTGTGCAAGTAAAACTCAGCGATTTTGGCCCTATCCTCTAGTGTACTTTGATCACAAAGATCAATGAACTTCATGTAGTCCTGAAATGGCATGGTGCCCCTTTGTGCTAGTGTTTTAATCTGAAATTGAAGCCATTTTTCTTTGAGCTAAAGAGCATAGGATTTAGCTAGAATCCTACACTTGATGGCCTCCAAGGAGAGGCTAGCCTTACATGCTATTCAATTTTCCCTTTCCTCTCAACCATGCATTTTCCCTCTCATTTTGATCTCTCATTATTGCTTCTTTGTCCCTTAAGCCACTTAGATCTTTTCCCTTTTACTTGAGCTTCTCTTCCATGTGCCCAATGTCTTCCACCACTTTTTGAGGTAGGATGGCCTTACCCTTTAAGGAAGTTGATCTGGTACTAGGAACCCTTATATAGGTGATTGGTGACTTAGGGGAAGGCATTTTGTCTCTTGGTGTAGGTGAGTTTTCAATCTCAATAGGAATTTTTGTTGATATTTGTAGCTTCCCTTGTTTGATTCTTGTGCTCTTTTTTGTTCTAAAATATAGAGGGGTTTGCCTCCTTCTTTTCATTTTTTTCTTGACTAGGGTGCTCAAAACAGTGAGGGTAGTTGTTGCCTCCATCTCAGGGGCCTCTGGAGACACCCTAAGTGACTCCTCCTTGTGTTCTTCCCCTTTTGTTTTAGTGTCTTCTTCCTTCCTATTTTTCTTATCTTCTTCCTCTTTCTTTTCTTTCTCATATCCATCAGTTTCTTCCTTCGTTTCCTATTATTTTTCAACATTATCCTCCTTCTCTTCTACCCCTTCTTCTTCTACTTCATCATGTTCCTCTATATTAGTTTCTTCTTCATCCATCTCATCCTCATCTAGCTCTGTATCTTCTTCTTCTTGTTTTTCCTCCTCATTGACAGAAGGACTAACATCATAGGTGAGGGTTTTGATGTCATCCTCTACTAGTAAGTCTCTAAAGACCGACCATGCTAGAGAGTTCCTGAGATTTTCAAGGGCATCCTCAATGAGGATCCTAATCAACCCATGGTGAGTTAATTGTTGGGAATTACCTTCCTTTACTTTGATGTCAGAGTCTTTGAGTGATTGCATCAAGAAATAGGGTATGTCGAGTCTTTGGTGAACTGGTGTTTCTATCCCAATCTTAATTCTTCAAGCATCCTAAAATTGTAGCCACAAACAACACTATATCTACCCTCACATGAGATATATTTGATGATATGTTAACCTATCTCACTCATTGGGTATGGCAGACTGTCCCTACTTACTCCATTTTTATCTTCTGTGGGTTCTTCACCTTCTAAAAGGAATTCATTTTTTTCCACCTCACTATCTACTTTGTCTTATTTTCTCCATTGATTTCCTAGGGGAAGTGTGGCAACCCTACTAATGAGCTCTGGGGTGAGATATATAGTGAGCCTTCTAACTACAACAGTGCCATGGATTCTACTTTGTGGAGTGAGGGAATGAGAAAATTCTTGAGAAAACTCGTCGTCGTACCCTAAGAATTTTTCTAAAAACCCATCCATTGGTGTCTTATAAATATTTCAACCACTTAGGGGTGTTATTGTATCCATACAGGGTTTGTGGCTTCTCTCCTATTAAACCCTCATGTCATCTTTCTTGTGAGGCTTGATGAGGAAATGGGACGTTTCACACAATAATTTTAAATTCAGGAGAAAACAAAGTTTCCTACGTATGTAATTCACCTCCCACAGTTGTTATAACCAATAGTTTTTAGAGCATTTCTAGTTCATTTTATTGTAAATGGGGATGGATTTTTGGATCCTACCTCTTTAGAATGGTAGCAGTGGAAAATTCTCATGATATTCCCTCTTGAGCCCCTCTTTGCCTATCCTATAGACTCCCTCTGTGTATCCTGTAGACTACTCATGCAAACTGTTCCTTTAGGAATTTTTGTGCATGATCCTATAGAAGTTCTCTTGCAGAACGATGGATCCTTGCTTCCGGTGGGTGGCTAGAGTTATGAGAGCGACTTGAGTGAGGGAGTTTCAAGGAGGTGGAATGCATGTATGCATGCAAAGATGTTTTGTTTCCCTTTATGGCTTTTTAGGATCAGGTGGTGTGCTGGCAGTGGAGGTACATTGCCAGTTCTGTTCCATTGGCCTCCACTCCCACCTCATCATTCTCACTCCTCGTAATCAACTCCTACCTCCTAGATCTATAGTTAAACACCTCTTGTCCTAATCCTCCTCTATTTCTGAGTTGACTATAGCCACGTGTGAGAGGACACCTAGTTTTGTATGCGATGACTAAACAAAGGTGGCCAAGTTAATTGGCCACCTTTTCACTTATAAAACAACTACCTCATAACCCTTATAACTTTTCACCAAATGATGCATATGAGTGGGTGAGCATGATAGTTACCTGTGGTCTTGATTCTGTGCTATAGTTGTCGAAGATTAGAGGTGACGCGTTGTTTATTTGTTGCATGGTCATTCTTCTTCCTCCCCTGCTATTTGTTGATGGTTTCTTGGATTTTGCAGGTGTTTGTGAATGAATATCGAATGCTGCTACTCTTGTGGAGCTCCTGGATCATCTCAGTGAAGACCTGTAGCCGATAATTGATATTCTGTGGGATAGGCTGCAACAGGATTTCCTACAGGATGTCCTATAGCTACTTCTCCCTTAGAATTTCTTATTGATGTTGCTAGTTGGAGTTGTGAGGATGTTGCAATGAATGGACAGTGGTAGTAGGAGTGTGTGTGGAGCAAGCGACATTCAAGTAATGCTCTTACTCTCCTTTTTTTTCCCTTTTCTCTTTTCTTTTTCCATAACTTGCAGAAGCTGATCTCTTTTTTTTTGAATGGTGAGTACAGGGATGATGGTAATCGATGAGGTGAGGGGTTAGATCATCTCTAGAATTAATTTTGGAGACCTAACCAACCTACCATTCACCCTTGGATTTCTTACTATAGGTAATCTATAATTCCTACAGGATCATCCTGTTGGTTTTCACAGGATCCTGTATACAACATAGTCTTTGCCTAAATTGAAGCAATGAAGTGAAAAAACAATGGAATTGATGGAGGGATGCATGGTAATGATCGGAGGAGATGATTATATGTGAGGAAGGGTTCCCTTTGGATCTTCTCTTTGCTCCTTGATTGTCTTTCTCACCCACCTGCAAATAACAGTTATGTATTGTTTTTCTCTTCTTTTTTTTCATTATTGAAAAATACCTAGGCTGCCTTAGAGAGGTTTCCACCCCAGATGTTTTCCCTGGGTGCCTCAAGGAAGGCTTTCACCCAGGGATCTTTTTATTCTTTTTTCCAATTTTTTTTTTTTTTTTTTTCATTGTTGGGTCGCATCACGAGGTTTTCAACACAAAGATGAGACTCACGTGCCTAATGGAGGTTTTCACCTCAATACTTATTCTTTTTTCTCTTTTTTTAGTGACTTGATGAGGAGGATCTGGAACTTGCTCCACCATCATCATTGTCTTATTGATATTGTCAATGAACTCTTGTTTTGATAAAGGCCTCATGTACATTTTCAATTAGTGTCCATTAACCAGCAAGGGAATGGCTTCTTCATCTACAGTTCTAATTTGCACTGAACCATTGTCATGGCATCTTTCCACCACATAAGGTTCGAGCCATATTCTCCTTAGCTTGCCCTTGAAGTCTTTATACCTAGACTCATATAACAATTCCCAATTTCCCTCTTGAAATTGCTTCTCCTCAATATGTCTATCATGCCATATCTTCCTCTAAAGTTGAACTATCTTTGTATCTAGGAGGGTTTGCATTCTGAATTCATCCAAGCCATTCAAATGGAACAATATTTCTTTCTGTGCATGATTGAGATCCAAATCTAGTTGGGCTGCCATACTCAATGTGTTATATTCAAACTCAATGGATAACAAAGCCTTTTTCTCATAGACCAGATCATAAGGTGTAAATCTAGTGGTGGTCTTCCATGTTGTATTATAGGCCCAGGTGGCCTCAACTAGTCTCTCTGCCAAATCCTTCCTGCTTCTTCTCACTATGTTGGTTAAGATGCTCTCTAGTGCGCTATTGGTCACCTCCACTTGCCCATTAGCTTGTGGATGATAAGGAGTGGAGGTCCTATGCTTGATTTTATGATGGTTAAGCAGTTCTTCAATCATGATGGAGGTAAAGTAATTGCCTTGGTCTGTGACTAGCTCTCTAGGGTACCCAAATTTGTAGAATATATTCTCCCTTAGGAACTCAGCCACCTTCTCTGATGTTTCTTCCTTAATCGCCTTAGTTTCAGCCCACATAGTCAAATAATCAGTGCACACAATAATGTACTGCTTTTGCTTTGAAGGAATGTTTATAGTCCCAATGAAGTACATGCCACACTTGTCAAATGACTCTAAAGTCACATGAGGTCATAGAGGAATTTCATCTCTTTGACTAGGATTTCCCATCCTCTGGCACCGATCAAACTGACTAATGTACTTTCTCACATCCTGATGAAGAATGGGCCAATAATAGCTTGCTTATAACACTTTGAATGCTATCATCCTTGCTACAAAGTGACCTCCACAAGGCCCATCATGATAGGTCAGAAGGATGTCAAAAACTCCCTTTTCCCTTAAACACCTTCTCAAGATTTGATCTTGGCGAAGATTCAAAAATTGCCCGTAATCCAGGTGAAGCGGGTGCTTTTCCTGACTATCTTGCTCTTTTCTTTGGAGGGAAAGTTTCGTGGGAATTGTGTTGATACCAAATAGTTTGCTATATTAGCAAACCATGGGGAGAGAATAGAAATAGCAAACAAATTCTCATCTGATAACTTGTCATCCACCATTCCTTCTTCAACTTGTAGGAAGATTCATCCTAGATAGAAAGTCTACGACACCATTTTCCTTACTAGGCTTACCAAAAATAGTTGGATCAAACTATTGTAATAAAAGTAACCATCTTATAATTCTACCATTCACATCTGGTTTGTTCATTAAATAACTCATCACAATGTGGTCAGTATGCAAAAATGTATGGTAACCTATAATGTAATGCCTAAATTTTCTTAACAAATGTACAACAACCAAGAGTTCATTTTAGGTCACTATATAATTTAGCTCAACCTTTGACACGTTCTTACTAATAAAATAGATTACATACGGAAATTTCTCCTCTACCTGACCTAATGTTACTCCTATGGTTTTGTGTAAGGCACCAACATGAATATGAGAAGGGAGGGCCCAGCTTAGGCGTCGAAGAATTGGTGCAGCGGTTAACTTACCTTTCAAAATGTCTAAGGCCTCTTAAGAAATTTTTGACCATATAAACTCAAAATATTTGGCCAACAACCCAAATAAAGGATAGGCCAACTTGCTAAAGTCCTTTCTGAACCTTTAGTAGTATCCAACTAACCCCAATAAACTCCTGACATCCATATACTTTTGTGGAGGTGGGACCCTTTGGATGACTTATGCAGTCCTTGCTGAGATATTGAATGACCCAGAATGGTCCCTTAAGTGATTAAGAATTCACATTTTTCAGGAATGAGAGACTGGTTCATTTCAATGCATTTGTGCAATACTTTGCCTAGGTTAATGAGAGCTTCCTCGAAATGACAACCATAAGGTGTAAAATCATCCATATAAATTTCCACCACATCATGTACTAATTTGGCGAAAATACTCAAGACTACTCTCTGGAAAATGGCAAGAGCATTGCATAGGCCAAAAGGAAGGACCCTATAGGCAGAAGTACCCCAAGGATAGGTGAATTTGGCCTTATCCTAGTCTTCTAGGTAGATCTCGATTTGGCTGTACCCAATGAATCCATATAGGAAAGAAAAAACTCCTTCCCTGCCAGGCCATCTAGCACTTGGTCAATGAAGGCTAGGGGGAAATGATGATTCTTTGTGTCTTTTTTCAACTCCCTGTAATCGACACAAATCCTCCACTTACCATTTTTCTTGGAAACTAACACTAAAGGACAGAGCCACTCATTGTCAGAGATAGGGTAAATGAATCCTGCATCTAGAAGTTTTTGAAGTTCTTCTTTTATTATATCTTTAAGAGTTGGATTCATCCTCCTTTGTGGTTGCTAGATTCACTTGCAACCTTCTTTGATGTATATGTGGTGAGTACACAATGAGCGGTGTACTCCCTTCATGTACTTGTAACTCCAATCGAAGGCTTCTAGGTTTTCTCTCAACATGTTGCATATCTTTTCCTCTTCAAGAGAAAAAAGAGATGGATTAGTTTTCAAATTTTTCTCTAGGTTGAATTCTATGGTTTTGACACAGTGTAGGTTGGAATTGGCCAAGCATAATTCAATTGAGTTATTTCTCTAGGTTTCCCTTACTTCTTCTTCTAATGGTAATGAACTGGGAGTTGGACTTTGGAGCAAGTGTTCAATTGAGTCATCCTCACCTTGTTGTCCTCCTCTTATCGTTTCTTCCAAAGCATAAAGTTAGGAGGAATAAACCTCATCTTGTTCCTCCTCCTCCAACCATAAAGGTAAATCATGCTGCAAAGAAGGTTGAGTAGGAAGGTGTATGAATAAATTTTTGGACATATGCCCATTCCTGATGGTCATATTCCCAGCTTTGCAGCTAATGTAAGCATCGGCTGTGGTGAACCATGGCCTCCCAAGGATGAGAGGGTAACTAGTAAGCTTAGCCTTAGGCTGGAGAAATAGAAAATTTGCAGGGTACTCCCATGAGTCAGTAGAGACCATCACATCCTACAAAATTCCTCTGGGGTGACTATGGAATGGTCTCCAAGTTGCAGAACTGTTGTGGTCATCCTCAATGACCCTTGGAGGTTGAGCTTGAGCATGGTGTCCTGTTGTGGCCACCAACTTAGTGACAACAATAACATTAAACAAGGGGGGGACCCTTAGTAAAAATTCAAAAAATCCTTTTTGTATTGAACTCCTTGGAAATATATCGCATCACGAGAAGAGAGTAAAACATTTCTTTATGAGCACCATAAAAAATGCAAAAAGGCGACGCGAAATCCATCGCATCACATACATCAAGAAGTACCCATAAATGAAGATCTTGAGAATTCTCGGATGGCCGATATGCGACATCGCATATCACAACATCGCATAAACAACACACAATAGTTTAACATGATCTGCGATCTTATGATCAATGCGATCTGCGATCTTGCGATAAATGCAATCTGCGATCTGCGATCTTGACGAAAATGCGATAACGCGATAATGAAATGCAAGTTGCAAGAACCGCCCACTGCAAATTTTCCTCGGCTTAGCATTCAAGAAAAGCTATCCATAAATAAGAAATTTGGCGCGCGCCTTTAACGAAATTAATGAACGTACGCCAAAGTGTTAATGAAGGACAGTTTTATGTTTTTCAAAGAGTCAGTTCACAATGGGTGACATTATGTTATGCATTCATAGAGCTTAGAGCTTCACGTCAATATTTATTGTTGTAACTCTTTTCCTTTGCGTAAACTACAGGAATGAATAACAGGAAACAACATAGAGCAATGTGCAGACAACATCTAAAGAAAAGGGGAAAGCGTCAATGCTCGAAGACAGAGAAGAGATGCCCTCGTAAACAAATACTATATACGGTGGAACCTCAGGTTCCAGAGCATTACTGAATAGATACTGATATCAATAGGCGATCCAACACTCACGGTAAAAAATCTCACAAAAAAAAGCGTGTTTACAAAATTCTTAAGAAGCTTACGCCTGGAAAAGGAAAAGGCGATACAGACAAAAAAAACACCAAAAGTCCGGAAGCCAAGATAGCAAAAGCAGAAGCAATTTGAAGGAAATTTGGGATGTTATCAAGTATATACGCAGTGAAATCACCTAGCAAGAAGATGATCGCCAGATATATCTTCTAATTTACTAAAAAGTAGTGCCAACACTTGCCGTTCCTATTTGCTTGACTCAAACAAAAGCGGAAAGCAACCATCTGACTCTTCTCAGGCAAATTTTGAATGCCCGCAACATTAAGGAGTAAATGCAGAAATAGTTAGAATTTAGATTCAATTTTTAGAAATAAGTTTTCTTTGAAAGAGGACGGTCATTTAAAAAACCGTATCCTAAATTTGTGTGATTAGGTTATTTAGTTAACAATATTGAATCCCTTCTCATGCATTTAGAGAAGGGTCCAAAAATTTGTCAAAAACTTATCCTCAGAACATGCACTTTTGCACCCTCAGAGGAGGTTTTGATGAATAGAAGGATCGAGATTTATTGATGTTTGCATTTGATATCTACTACTGATGTTGCACTTCTATACTCTTAGTAGATATTAGAAGAAGGAAAGATAAATCATTGTTGCTTGAATCTTATGAGTAGGACCAGTCATAAATGGTACTTTTATCTCTTGATCATTTCTGCTTATATTCTTAAAGCAATATACAATTTTTAGTTGTTTATATGTTATTACATGAATTCTTGTGTTACCATTTGGCACTTTTGTACGGTGGAGCCATTTATTTATGTTTAATGTGTGAATAACTTATTATGCGATATGTTGTTCACAACTGTTTTGCCTAACTTTTTATGCAAACTAGTTCATCTTAACTGATTTATATTCTTATAATTGCTTAATGATCTTTATGACCAACTATTATTTGAAATCTCTTTAGATCACATAATAGAAGAATTACATCCCGGGTTAGTGTAGATTAGATTTGTTGTTTTTATTAGATTACAATAGCATAGAGTTAGATTAAATAGCTCAGATACGAACTTTAGATCAGTAACATCCAACTCTGCACACACACACCCTTAGATTGGAAAACTGGTCCCATTATCCCCAGTCGGACTCACTATACCAAACGGATAAGGGGCTATTAACCAAGGTCCGGACCGAGTGACTATTACCCTTGTTGTCGACCCGATTTTCGGGGCTTCAACATATTTGGTGCTAGAAGGAGGGCCTGAACTATGAATGGTACCCAAGTCTAAATCTAAATACCATTCTGAGAGTAAATCGCTCTCATCATCTCCCCCGACTTCCCTAGTACGTTTAAATCCGGAATCAGAAGTCGCTCGATTATCAAATGCTGCTACATCCCCTAATACTTCAGACCAATCTATCATTAAACCCCCCGAAGTTGAATCACTGATTCACAAACTTCAGGAATTTTTGATTTCTCCTCAGAGGTCTGATAAATCTCAAAGCAGTGTGAATTTGCAGTACAATCCTACTCATCCCCTGACCAGGTTAAAAAGTGAAAGACTTTGCATTCAACCAATTGAGTTGCCTCTTCCCACCAGGAAAAGAGCCAGGAAATTGCCGCTAGAGTCTGATAGTGAGACTCTTTCCTCTACATCATCCATTTCCACTACCTCACCGTGAAGTCAACCACCCACGCCTTCATCCCAAATCATCATCCATCCATCTACCGGAACTCCCACAACCCCTCTTCAAACATCTAAGATCATAGTATCTTCATCTTCCCAGCCGCAAGGATCATCTTTTGCACTTTCCTCTACTAGCAGCTCAACAATGGCCCAATCTCCATGGAACAACCCCGGGGTAGTTTTAATGCCTGTGCCCTTAAGTCCAATACCGACCCATCCTGAGAAATGGCTGCCCAAATTCAATCCTGAAGCAGGCATGCTAGCAGAAGAACACATAAACAATTTCATGCTTTCTATCAATCTCAATGAAGTTACTAATGAAGACGTTGTTGTTCGGATTTTTCCCTATACAATGCAAGCAACAACTGGGTCATGGTACTTTTCATTACCCTCCGGGTCTATCACAAGTTGGGATATCTTCCAGAATCAGTTCCTCACCAAGTTTGGTGATGACAGATCAACGGAAACGTTAATCAATGACCTACCCAATCTTAAAGCCAAAGCTATAGAACCTATCAAAGATTTCAATTTACGGTTCAATAAAATTCTCAAAAAAAATCCTACTGCTTCCCGACCCAGCGAAGAAGTATGATGTGAATGGTATATTACTGCTCTACCATCGACACAACAATCTTTATGGACAAAGCAAGTAAAACAACCTTAGTTGAAAACATGACAGAGGCGATAGCAGTAGAGAAACGCGTAATAGCCCTGGAAAAAAGATCCGCGACAGAAGAACGCAAATCTAAAAAAATCACCTTCAAAGAAGACTCCAAAAAGAAACAAGCGAAAGACCCTTTTGATTTGGAAGGATTATAGAAAGTTTTAAAAACTATGTCTAATGAGATGGTTGACATAAAAAAACAAGTAGAAGAAACCTCTTCAAAAAAGCCCTATAGAGCTTTTAAAAGAAGTCCTTCAACGAATATAAAGCCACCCAATTCCATTTCAAATGCTGAACCCGAGGAAGGAGAAGAAGAAGAAGAAGGTGCCACTGAAGGGCTAACTGATGACGAAGAATTTGTCGAATTACAAGGAATGTGGGATTTCATCCTCCCGCAAGAAGAAGATCAAGAAGTACTTCCAGTTAGCGCACGAAGCAAAAACCAGCTTGATCCTCCCCAAATTACCCCTAAGAAGAAGGGTGCAAGCCCTGCAACAAAAAATAAAGTCGCAACAAAGAAATCAACCACGGAAGCGACTCAATCTAGCCCAGTCCAAGAAGATCAAACAACTCCATCAAAAACATTGATAATGTCGGATGAAATGGAGTAAAATATTATAGATGACATGAGAAAGACTAGGGCTAATATTGCCCTATACGAATTGAGCAAATTAAAACATCAACAAAAGATAATGATGAAAGAATTTCATGTTGTGCCTATTACATCTTTACCTACCGTTGTACTCTCTCAAGCTTCCCACAACATGGGAAGACCTCCAACCAACACGGTCAATAAGATTGACCCAAGTGACATCGCCTTAATTGGAGGAAGATCGAGATCTCACACTCCCCTGTTTCTTCTCACTTCTGAAATTTTCAACAAAAATGTGCACAACTGTTTGATAGATTCTGGTGCTTCATCGAATATTTTACCCAGATAAATATGTGCCAAGTTAAATGTTCAACCACAAAAATCCGCAATACGCATAGTTCAACTCAATCGATCTCAAGTCGAAGTGACTGGTGAACTTAATCAAGTAACCATAAGATTATTATCCAATCCGAAGATATGTCAGGTTATTGACATTCTAGTGGCTGATATCCTAGAATTCTATGGCCTAATTCTTAGCAGAGATTGGTCCGAGAAACTCCATGGATACTTTGCTACCGACTAGTCGCACATGTGGTTACCCTACAACAGTAAACCGAATCAAATAAAGGTTGAATGAGAGTTACACCAGAAATACATAGTAACAGAATTGGAAGGAGAAAATGAAGCAATAGCATATAACAGTAGTATCATAGGCAATTACTCGGTAGATTCTTTTCTTGGCAATTTCAATGCTCATCCATCACCCTACTTAGAAAATTCAGTTTTGTCCCAAGTCGAAATTTTTTCCCAAACTGATAGTTCAAAGTGTGTTAATTTTTTAGATAAACCTATAAATACATATTTGTTTTGGAAATTATATTTTGATGGCTCTAAATCTAAAGAAGGAGCGGGAGCGGGATGCGTTCTGATTAGTCCAGAAGGAAATAAGACCATGCTTACATGCAGACTCGAATTCGATTGCACAAACAATATGGAAGAATACGAGGCCTTGGCGCAAGGCGTGTACAAAGCAATCGGGTTGAATGTCCAGTATCTTCAAGTCTTCGGAGACTCTGAAATTGTCGTCAAACAGGTATGTAACACTATACATTGCTTATCTAGTCATTTAAAGCACTATCAATCTTTAGTACAAGATCTGATTGAGTATTTCATAGCATTTAATATTTCTTCAATCCCGAGACTCCAAAACGCAAGCGCAGACCTTTTGGCTAACGTAGCCTCTAAGCTTATCCCCTCCGAAGATTTTAGTCTGGATAGATTCTCAATAGAATTAATCTTTAGACCGTCCATCCCTGACAACATTACAAATTGGAGAGTATTCAATGACGATCTTGATATTGTAAATTTCCTCACTTTTGAAGGATCCTACTCTAATCAAATAATTGATGAAGACCATCATGATCAACAAATACAACCAAATAGCACTGATAATGCTATACATAAATCGGTGGTTAAGTTAGAAGACTTATACGATTTGAAAAATCTGTTTAAAAGGTACACCAATTCAAAGCTCTACAGTCCAACTCTGACCTACGAATTAGTAAACCTAGGGACCGATGATAAACCAAAAAATGTTAACCTAGGCCTCGGTCTAGTCCCTGAAGAAAAACTAGTGTATATTCATCTTTTGAGACAATATAAAAATGTTTTTTCCTGGAATTATGATGAACTAAAGACATACGACACTTCTATCATTCAGCGTACTATTCCTATGATCAATAACGAAAAACCTGTCCAACAAAAACTGAGAAAAATCCACCCCAATTTAGAAAATCAGATAAAACTGAGTTAAATAAGTTATTCAAAGCTAGAATAATTTTCCCCATCAGACATTCCAAGTGGGTCTCCAATTTGGTACCCGTTAGAAAGAAAAATGGAGATATTAGAACCTGCATTGATTTTCGGAACCTTAACGAAGCCTGCCAAAAGGACAATTTTCCTCTTCCACCTATGGAACAAATACTACAGGCAGTAGCAGGCTCAGAACTGATGTCTTTCTTAGATGGATTTTCAGGATATAATCAAGTGCTGGTACGTCCCGATGATCAGTTGAAAACCACATTCAGAACTAAATGGGGCACATATGCATATTGAAAGATGCCATTTGGTTTGATCAATGCTAGCGCTACATTTCAAAGAGCTATGGACATCGCATTCAAGGGTTTAGTCAATAAGTTTGTAGTGATTTATTTGGATGATATAACAGTGTACTCCAAGAAGCGAAGCGATCATCTCAAAGATTTAAAACAAATCTTTCAAAGATGTTTAAGGTATGGAATTTCACTTAACCCAAAGAAGTATTTTTTCGCGTTAAGTGAAGGAAAACTTCTAGGATTCATAGTGTCCAAATCTGGTATTCACATTGATCCCGACAAAATCAAAGAAATTTCTGAAATATCCCTACCTCATAATAAAAAAGACATGCAATCTTGCCTTGGTCAAATAAATTTTGTAAAGAGATTCATTCCAGATTTTTCATGAATTGTATCCCCTTTGCAAAACATGATTAAAAAGAATTCAAATTTTAAATGGGGTCAAGATGAACATGAAGCATTCAACCTGATCAAGCAAGTTATCATTAATGCTCCGTCTTTACCAACCCCGAATTTTTTAGAATCTTTTACTTTATACACATTTGCCTCAAAGAAATCATATGTTGTGATTCTAACTCAAGCAAATCAAGAAAGAGCGGAAGCTCCAATTGCGTTTTTTAGCTCAAATTTACAAGGTGCTGAACTTAATTATTCTGACGTAGAGAAACAGGCTTATGCCATTTTCAAAGCTGTCAAATATTTCAGACCTTTCTTACATAAAACCCATACCAAGGTCATAGTACCGTTTCCAGTGGTAAGAAATATTCTAGTACAGAAGGATGTGGGTGAGAAAAGAGCCAATTGGATCACTGCTTTGCAGGAGTACGACCTTGAAATCAAACTAGCGAACATTGTGAGAGGTCAAGGCTTCTGCAAAATGTTGGCTGGAGCATCGCAAATTTCTGAAAATTCATCTGAAGAGGTACAAGTGTGTGAGGTAAGCCTAAACGATGTAGAATCATTGTACGCTGACACCATTTATTTTCTTAAGAACGGGTATGCTCCAACACACCTTGATCACACTAAGAAAAGAGCTCTGAGATTAAAAGCTAAACAATATCAGCTCATAAATGATATTCTTTTTAGAAAAAATTATGATTCTATTCTTCTCAGATGTCTGGAAAAAGCTGAGGCTGAAACGGTTTTGCAGGAACTCCACGATGGACCAGTAGGCGGACACTACGCTGGAGATGCTACTGCACATAAAATCTTACGTGCAGGATATTACTAGCATACGCTGTTCAAAGACTCACATAGTTACGTGAGGAAATGCCAAGTCTGCCAAACTACTGCTAGGAGACAAAGGAAACCATCCCTGCCACTACAGTTGGTAAACATTGAGCAACTGTTTGCTCAGTGGGGCTTGGACATAATAAGTGAGATCGTTCCTCACTCTTATAACCAGCATAGATAAATCCTAACGGCAACATATTATTTCACTAAGTGGGTAGAAGCAGTTCCTCTCAAGACAGTTAATTCTGAAAATATTATTGAATTCATAGATCAATTTATAATCACTAGGTTTGGACTGCCATCAGCTTTAATGTTTGATAATGCATCATACTTTTCTGGAAATGCAATGATGAAATTTGCACTTAAAAGAGGGTTCAAACTAAAATATTCGGCCAATTACTATCCGCAAGGTAATGGGTTAACTCAGTCAACAAACAAAAACCTAATCAGGATTATTAAAAGAACAGTTGACCAAAACCAAAAGAATTGGCATAAATCTTTGATAAGTGCTCTATGGGCAGATAGAATAACGAAAAAAGCTTCGATCGACACTTCTCCCTTTAATTTAGTTTATGGGAAAGAAGTGGTTCTTCCAACTCACTTAGTCATTCCCTCCTTGTCTTTAATACAATATATTGATGAAGTACCTACATCCTCCATACAACTAAGACAAATGGAAATAATTAAATTAGAATAACAACGAGAACAAGCTAAGAAAACCCTTGCTCATCATCAAGCGCTAATCAAATCCTCTTTTGATTCAAACATAATGACTAGGAAAAAAATTTCAAATGGGAGATTTAGTTTTGAAATGGGATAAGGCACATGAAGAAAAAGGAAAACATACAAAATTTCAAAATATGTGGCTCGGTCCTTTTCAGATTGTTGAAGTCATAGGTCCATCAACGTTTGTCTTGCAGGATTTAGCAGGTAGAAGGGATTCTCTGCCTGTTAATGGACAAATTCTTAAAATGTATTTTCCATAGAAGATTATTCTTCTATTTTTTAGAATAAGTTTTATTTTTCTTTTTTTTTTTTTCTCATAATAAAACCAGTTGTGAGTGGTTACTATAGGTATTCATGGAAGAGAAACCAATTCTCTTTAAGATTTTGAGCTTTCCGCTTGTATAAACGACAAAATTTTTAAAGGATCTGATCTTTATTATTGACAGATACAGTTAAAAACTTTAGCCTAGATATGATGCTAGTTTAAAATTCCAAAATTTTTTTGACGAAAGCAACCTTTGGTGAAGAAATTGTTTTATATCAGCACAATGAAAGGTATCAATAGCAAAATAGGGATTCTCTGTAAAGTAGCTGTTTTCAAACTCTATTATTGTCGTCCAGAACTTTCTTAAGGAAAAAATGACTTCCTCCCTGCTAAATAAAATCGTAGCATTCAAAGGAAGAATCCATGAATACACTTTATCTTAAAGAATAAGAGGTCCCATCACGAGTCGGCTTATCATGATCACAAGTATTATAACTTGTTGACTTTGCCAATATTGTCCACCAAAACAAGGCAATGACTCAAGATTATTGAAATCAAAAGATAAGGGGTCTCATCATGAGCCAGCTTGTTCAGCAAAAGTGTAAATCAAGTGAATGACTGTGTCATAATTTGGCTACCAAACCAAGACATTGTTCTTCAAGAATAAAAAATAAAATCAAAGCAATAAGTGTCAACATGGGTTTTTCTTTGAAAGTTGTAGATCACCTTAAGTAGGATAAAAGATCATTGCTAGGTAACAGGTAATCGTGTCGAGGCTATGGACGCCTGCTGGCAACAGAGGCTCTACCTACGACAAATGAGCATATTTAAAACTGATTCGTAGGGAAAACCTTATTTTATCCTTACAAGACCAAGTAATGGCTGATGTAGATACAAGGACAAGTCTGAGGAAGCGAACAATTAGAATAAAAAGAGGTTGAAATAGAATATCATTGATAGAATAAAGTGTAATATACTCTATCTGTCCATAACAAAGTTTATATTTATGAAAATTTTTCTGTTTTGGAAGTAAGTTTCAATAGAGAAGCAGAGGTAATTGGTTCTTCCAAGTGAATCGCCATTGTTGTGGCCACCAACAACCCCCCTTCCTTATTTAGTGTCAGCAATAACATTAAACAAGGGGGGGACCCTTAGTAAAAATTCAAAAAATCATTTTTGTATTGAACTCCTTGGAAATATATCGCATCACGAAAAGAGAGTAAAACATTTCTTTATGAGCACCATAAATAATGCAAAAAGGCGACGTGAAATCCATCGCATTACATACATCAAGAAGTACCCATAAATGAAGATCTTGAGAATTCTCCGATGGCCGATATGCGACATCGCATATCGCAACATCGCATAAACAACACACAATAGTTTAACATGATTTGCGATCTTATGATCAATGTGATATGCGATCTTGCGATAAATGCAATCTGCGATCTACGATCTGCGATCTTGACGAAAATCTGATAACGCGATAATGAAATGCAAGTTGCAAGAACCAACGATTGCAAATTTTCCTCGGCTTAGCATTCAAGAAAAGTTGTCCATAAATAAAAAATTCGGTGTGCGCCTTAAATGAAATTAATGAACGTACGCCGAAGTGTTAATGAAGGATAATTTTATGTTTTTCAAAGAGTCAGTTCACAATGGGTGACATTATGTTATGCATTCATAGAGCTTAGAGCTTCGCGTCAATATTTATTGTTGTAACTCCTTTCCTTTGCGTAAACTACAGGAATGAAGAACAGGAAACAACATAGAGCAATGTGCAGACAACATCTAAAGAAAAAGGGGAAAGCGTCAATGCTCGAAGATAGAGAAGAGATTCCCTTGTAAAGAAATATTGCATACTGTGGAACCTCAGGTTCCAGAGCATTACTGAATAGATACTGATATCAATAGGCGATCCAACACTTAGGTTAAAAAAGCTCACAAAAAACGGCATGTTTACAAAATTCTGAAAAAGCTTACGCCCGGAAAAGGAAAAGGTGCTACAAACAAGAAAGACACCACAAGTCTGAAAGCCAAGATAGCAAAAGCAGAAGCAATTTGAGGGAAATTTGGGATGTTACCAAGTATATACGCAGTGAAATCACCTAGCAAGAGGATGATCGCCAGAAATATCTTCTAATTTACTAAAAAGTAGTGCCAACACTTGTCGTTCCTATTTGCTTGACTCAAACAAAAGCGGAAAGCAACCAGCCGACTCTTCTCAGGCAAATGTTGAATGCCCGCAACATCAAGGAGTAAATGCAGAAATAGTTAGAATTTAGATTCGATTTTTAGAAATAAGTTTTCTTAGAAAGAGGATGGTCATTTAAAAAACCGTATCCTAAATTTGTGTGATTAGGTTATTTAGTTAACAGTATTTAAACCCTTCTCATGCATTTAGAGAAGGGTCTAGAAATTTGTCAAAAACTTATCCTCAGAACATGAACTTTTTCACCCTCAGTGGAGGTTTTGATGAATGGAAGGATCGAGATTTATTGATGTTTGCATTTGATATCTTCTACTGATGTTGCACTTCTATACTCTTAGTAGATATTAGAACAAGGAAAGATAAATCATTGTTGCTTGAAGCTTATGAGTAGGACCAGTCATAAATGGTACTTTTATCTCTTGATCATTTCTGCTTATATTCTTAAAGCAATATATAGTTTTAGTTGTTTTTATTTATTACATGAATGCTTGTATTACCATTTGGCACTTTTGTACGGTGGAGCCATTTATTTATGTTTAATGTGTGAATAACTTATTATGCGATATGCTGTTCACAACTGTTTTGCCTAACTTTTTATGCAAAGTGGTTCATCTTAACTGGTTTATATTCTTATAATTGCTTAATGATCTTTATTACCAGCTATTATTTGAAATCTCTTTAGATTGCATAATAGAAGAATTACATCCCAGGTTAGCATAGATTAGATGTGTTGTTTTCATTATATTACAATAGCATAGAATTAGATTAAAGTAGCTCAGATACGAACTTTAGATCAGCAACATCCAACTCTGCACACACACACCCTTAGATTGGGAAAATGGTCCCATTATCCCCAGTCAGACTCACTATACCAAACGGATAAGGAGCTATCAACCAAGGTCCGGACGGGGTGAGTATCCCCCTTGTTGTCGACCTGATTTTTGGGGCTTCAACATGTTCTTCGTCATCACATTAATGGAAGCCCCAAGATCGATTAGTGTGTGTAGGATGATGGTGGCATCGACGTGCACATCTACTATAGGGATTCTAGGGTCCACATATTTCAAACATATTACCTCGCTCAAGATTAACTCGGACATCTACCCAATGACATTAATGGTATGGGCATCCCTTTTTCTTCTTCTTTGATGCTTGAAGCATTTCTTGTTAATAAACTTATTGTATATGGGAACATATTTTATTGCCTGGAGAAGAGTGATCTTTACACATAGATTTTTTAATTCTCCCAAAATCTCACTTTCTTCTAGGGTGGGCTAGAGTGGTTGGGCTAGTCTCTCAAGAAAGGGTGGATTTACTTTAAAGTTTCTTTCCTCTCTTTATTCCTCGACCTCAGTATGTGGAGAAGGAGGTTGGTTATCTGGGAGAATTCTCCCAGATCTTAGGTTGATCTCCTATATTTCTATAGAATAAGCTAGGTATGATGTCTCTCCATTATATACTTGTTGAGCCTACTATTTTTCAGGTTCAGATTTGGCTAGGCAGGCATGTCGTGTTGCTTGGGTGGAGCAGAGTGTAGGATTTGTGGTTGGGTAGGTGGTGGAGGTGATAGAAATAGAGCATTCTTGTATTGGGGCTTCCACCCCTGGAGTGGGGTATTCCACTGAGGTTGGGGCAGAACGTAAGGTTGAAATGACTTGCTGGCTAGATGGGGATGATACTGAGATGCATACAACCAAGGAGGGGGTGTAGACCAGGAAGGATGAGCAAGGTGTCCCCAATAAGGTATAACTGTGGTTTAGTTGGAGTTGTACTATGCATGGGATGACCCTTGCATACCCTACTGGTATGGTTTAGGCCCAGGAGGTCTCCTTTGGTTGATGTAGCAAAGTTGCTCAGTGACCCCTTCAACTCTTTGATATACAACTTTGAATCTGAGTAAAGAAGGGCACTTGTTTGTGGAGTGGTTTTCTTCACAAACTGAGAAAATCTCAATGTAGTTCAATGGACATTCGTTCCTAGGATGCCTCCTCGTGCATCTAGGGCAAAATATGGCCAAGGCTCTATATACATCATCTTGCTTCCTTTTGATGTTCATGGTGTCCAACTGCAAGGCAAGGGTTTGCAACATCTCACTTTTGAAATCTTCCAGTGTATTTCCAATTTCACCCTGGATGGATGTGTTGGAAGATGATGTACTGGCCATAGTTTGACTACTCCGACCCTTTTTCCTTACTACCCTAGAATGCTATCTAAATATATTCTTGATATCCTCATAAGGTAATTGGTAGATGTCTCCTGCTACTAACAAATGTAAGGTATCCGGAAGATCTTCTCTTACTCCTCTCAGTAGGACCAGCTTTAGTGGTTTGGGGTCAAGTGTGCAATTGGCCCTTTTGTAACTGAGCTAGAATCCTTCTTCATAGTCTTCTAAGGATTCATCATGACCCATGGTCATCCTAAAAATATCTTCTTTAGTATCCTTTGACCTACAACACTCAAGATATTTGTTCTTAAAAGCCTGTTGCATATGAGCCCAAGTTGTGATGCTCTCTCCAGGTAAACCCATGAACTAGCACAATTTTTCATCCTTGAGGGTAGATGGAAATAGTTTCAACTTTTTCTCATCATATGTATAGTCATCAGTTCGGCATATAATGACAAACTAAAATAGGAAAGCGTCGGGGTCCTCTGTGGTCAGGCCATGGAAATGAGGTAGAGTAGAGGGGCTTACATTCTTTATCTCCGTGTCCCCATTGGTGTCACTAATGGGGAAGGCAACCTCAACTCTCTCTCTATTCACTCTATCATTTTGGTTTTCAGCCATTGGTTTAGTAGGAATGGGTTCTTCTTCTTCTTCCCCTATAGATTTTTCAAATATGTCAGTTTACTCACCTAAAGGTTCCTCCAGTTCAAAGCCACCGAAGAAGAGAGAAGGTTGGTTGTTGGATGTAATGGGGGTATTTGGCAAGAATTTCCCTAAATTGTCCCTATTCCTATAAGGCATGAAAGGAAATGTTTTTGGGTTGGTTTTTGTAAGATTTTTTTAGCTAGAAAGTACTTTGTAGAAATGAAATTGCTAATTGAATGAAAACTACTAACGGAAAGAAAAGTTACTTGCTGAATTGAAATTCTATCTGAAGAATGGAATGGAAAGTAGATAATGAAAATTGAAAGAAAGGAAGCTAATAGATTACTTTTGCATAAATAAACTAATGGTATAAAATTCAAGACTATAAATAGAAGAAAAGAAAGCAGTAATCACATTCTACTCAGAAACCTCCCTGACAATGACTCAAAGAAGTGATGAGCACTAGTATTGCAGCAAGGATGATAGAACTCTTGTGCCACGAGCTTTAGTTATCAACCTGAGGTTCGTACAAACATGGGGGTGACAACGTTATATGTAAAAGTAAAAGTGAAGGTCTTGCCTGTTGTCACTGTTCATCTGGTGAGAGACCATAGGGGTTCCAAGCCAGACTTCTAGAGATCAATAAGAAGCTTTATTCTTCGATGGAAGAAGAGAAAATCAATTCTAAGAGAGCTATTCTAATGCAGTAATGAAGAAAGAAATGTGTAATGCTAAATCACACCATATCCTAATTAACCATTTAAATAATTATGCTAAGAAGAATTTCTAAATCAACACTAACCTCATGCTTCTATCTTAGTTACATAAGTAAAAAGAATCAAACAAAACTAATGTGTAGGCAAGGAAACTAATCTAAATCTGTTTTCACTTTTTTGGTTTTTTTGGTAAAATCATGCATGCAATTTAATTGTTCTTGTAGACGTCACAGGGGGATGGAAGGTAGTTAAGGTTGGCTAGAAGGTCTATGGAGTGTTTGGTTAGTGTGGTGTGGGTTGAGTAATTGAATTTTAACATATGTGTGTATTAGAGTAATTATGCATAACATAAGTGTGCAGGGAATTCCAAAAGAATCTGAGAGAGAGGACAATGCTTAGAGGAGTATTTTGATGATCGGACATTGATGGAGTCTGATTGAATAACTAAATCAAAGCTTAGGAGTGGAAGGGTTTAAATAATATGCGGAACAAAGTTTGGGAAGCAGTGAAGCGAAAGAGCAATTGAAGATAGAAATCCGTGAAATAAAGAAGTAATGACGCAACAATGCACAAGAACAATTGGATCAGTCGAATCAATGAACAAGATTAACGAAAGATGAATGATGGAGATCTTATCACAGGAGATTATGTTAATATATGGATGGATCACATCAAGTCACGTGTTGACAAAAGGGTGGAAAATGTGTAGAATGATGTAGCAGTCTTCGTATGTGGTAAGAAGTATCTTGCGCACCCTAAAAGTTGTAAGAGGATTTCCTAAATTTCACGTGATTAGCCTAAGTGGGTGACACATAGCATGGTAAAACCACTTTTCTCATGCACTCTCGATCCGATATCAGTTATGCAAGAATTCATGTGAGATTGCGCGATAGCCGTTGGATCATGCAGGATTGATCAACATTGGAGATCGCCGAATCTAGTTGGCGAGTGGGTGATGCGATGGAGTGGTCTTCATAGGTGGTAAGTAGTATCTCATGTGCCCTAAGAGTTGTAAGTGGTATTCCTAAATTTCACATGATTAGCCTAAGTGGGTGACACGTATCATGGGAAAACCACTTTTTTGGCACGCTCTCGATTAGATATTAGTCATGCAAGATTGACCAACGGTGGAGATCAACCAAGCTAGTTAGCAAGCAGGTGATGCGATAGCCATTGGATCAAGAGAAATATATTGATGGTGGATATTTGGAGAGCTTAAAGTCAAATGTTGAAATAAATACGTCAATTATGCAACACGTGATTGATGATGATTGGTCAGGTTCATTGTGGATCGGAAAGTAAGGAAATCCATGGCTATAATCTCATTAATATGTGATTTATTAGCTTCTACATGTATTATGCATGAAGAATGTGCTGAAGGAAATGAGAATATGAGTGGGATATTATTAGCGAAAGAGAGTGATGGGAAAAGATGACAATGAAATGAACCAAGTACTGAATCAAGAGAACAAACTCCAAAGCTCATGCAAGAACTAGAAGTCTGTGTTTTTGGGGTTGCTGAAGAGTCTCTTCCTCATGTCATGGTCTCAAACAAAGGAGGTGAGGCCGAGAAACCTTCTGAAAACCTTATGGGGATCTTTTTGTCCCTACTAACCTGCTAATTGAAATAAAGTAAAAATTGAAGCAAACTAAAACATAACCAATCTACTCTATACTGTTGTAATGGAAATGCCACTACTTAAGCAAATGATCAATTAAACCATGAATAAATGCTAGCATACATGTACAATAAAGAGGAGCCTTGGATGCTAGGTTTGGGCCCTAGCCCAAGAGCTTCAGCCATCTGAGTTAACTCAGTGTTGGCTAGAAACAAAACTCATTCTTTTTATCAAAACAATGGATTACATTAGAAACTGTCACAAGTCTTGCAACTCTAAAATAGAGTAAAGTTTTACAATCAAAAATCCAAATCCTACTGAGGTCCTAGTCCTCTCTACTTATACATCTGAAGTCTCCAACAACTTCCTTAAAGTTAGGGAGGATTGGCTCCCAAACTTGAGATAAACTAGTGCTTTGATTTTCACTTCCTCGACTGCCTTCTAGTCCTCATTATTTGGTTGTTTGCACTGCGAGCTAATGGAGGAATATTTGAATGGTAGGGTAGGAGGATTTACCTCCTATAATTCCTCTACCTTTTCCATTCAAGTTTTGACCAAGGTCTTTGCCAAAATTCCTTTCTTTTATCCTTTAATGTATATTAAATGCACATTAGACCACAAAGAAAAATATCCGCCTCTAACTCGTCTCATAAACAAAATATAATTAAAAATATGCAATAAGTTGTGAGAATAGTTGGTTTGACTAAGGTAGGAGGTCAATTAAGGCCCATATAATTACCCAATGATGAGGTTCATCAATGCAGTAGAAATTTATATGGATGACTTCACACCCTATGGGTGTGATTTCTAGGAGGCTCTCTCTAACATGGGAAAGGTGTTAACCAAATGTATTGAAATGAACTTATCCCTTACTCCAAAAAAATCATAGTTCTCGATGACTTCAGGGGCAATTCTAGATCAATCAATATCCCACAAAGGGTTGCAGGTATACCCAAATAAGATAGACATCACCAAAAAGATCCTGAATGCATAGAAGCAGAGGGATGTGAGAATATTTTTATCTTTAGCTAGATACTATAGGATATTTATAAAATATTTCAACAATTTAACTTCTCCCTTATTGGGGTTATTGGCAAAACACTCCAAATTTTTATGGTGAAAAAGCTACTAAGAAGACCTGGACACCCTAAATAATAAGTTGACTACTACACCTATTTTCCGAGGCCCAAATTGGGGTATTCCTTTTCATATTCATGTTGATGCCTCTCACAAAGCTATAGGATCATCTCTAGGCTAGATAGATGGCAAGCTACATTATGCCATTTACTTCATCGGTAAGAATCTGTTCAAAGTCGAGTTGAACTACACAGTAACTAAGAAATAGCTCCTAGTTGTTGTGCATTCATTGAATAAATTTAGATATTACAGTACTCATTCCTAAGCATTTTTACATATTGACCATGCTGAAATTAAATACTTGATGAACAAATCTAATCTAAATGCCGAAATTACTAGATGGTTACTTTTATTGCAAAAATTTGATATAACTATTATTGATAAGCCTGGAAATGAGAATGTAGTTGCATATTTTTTATCTAGATTGACTTTTCTTGTAGGGGAGGAAGGAATGGTTGATGATCAACTACCAGCTAAACATTTATTCACCATTTTAGTTCTCTCTCCATTGCTTGCTGACATAGAAAAATACTTTGTATTTGCTCAGTTCCCTCCAATTTTTTCCTAGAAGGAAAAGAGAAGATGCATAAGAAAAATTGCCCCATTCAGTTGGATTGGGGGCAATCTCTTCAAGCTAGCTCTGGATCAAATTTTGAGAGGATGTTTGAGGGAGGAGGAAGTCTTCAACATCCTTATGGCCTATCATGATGGGCCTTGTTGAGGTCACTTTGTAGCTAAGAGAAAAACTTTCAAGGTACTACAAGGTGGATATTACTGGCCTAGTCTTCACCAAAATTTAAAAAGGTATACCATGTAGTGTGATTGGTGCGAAAGGATGGGGAATCCTACCCTCAATGATGAAATTCCCCTACAACCTCAAGTAACTTTCGAGACTTTTGAAAATTGGGGAATGGATTTCATCAGGCCCATTAACCCTCCATACACACAAAATAAGTATATCATTGTGTGCACTAACTATTTAACAGTGCGTAGAAACCAAATCAATAAAGGTAGAAATAGAAGAAAAGGTGGTGGAATTCTTGAGGGAAAATGTATTTTATAAGTTTTGATACCCTCGAGAGTTGGTCACCGATCAAGGTAGTCCACTTAAATCTCACATGATTGAAAATCTATTAATCCAGCACAAGATTAAGCACACAAAATCCACCCCTTACCACCGGACTATTAATGAGGAAGTGGAAGTAACCAACTGAGCATGGCAAGGCGTTGTGATGAAGGTGATTAGAAGCAATAGAAAGAATTGGGCAGACAGATTAGCTAAGGCCACCTGGGCCTACAATACAACCTGGAAGACCACCACACTCTTCACCCTTTATGAGCTAGGCTACGGGAATAAAGCTTTGCTCTCCATTGAATTTTAATACAACACCTTGAGAATGGCAACATAACTAGATATAGATATCAAAGGGCACAACAGGAAAGATTTCTCTAGCTGAATGGGTTAGATGAATCTATTATGCAGGTCCTCCTACATGCATAAGTGACTCAAGTACAAAGGAAAATCTAGCATGACATAAATATCAAAGGCAAATTGTTTCAAGAACGTGACTAGGCTTTGTTGTATGACTCCCGATATAAATATTTCAAAGGAAATTTAATGACCAGATGGTTGGGATCATATGTGATATAAAAATTCCATGAAAATGGCATTGTTTAGATAAGAACCATTGCTAGAGAATGTACATATTTTCTTATCAATGGGTACAAGTTAAAGGTCTACAAGAAGCCCTTATCAAAGAAGGAATTCATAAGTAGTAGCAGTAAGGCAGTGATAGTGATTGGAGAAGTCTTAGCTTCCACCTCACCAATTTCTTAGAAAACAAAAGAAGAAAAAAGAAAAAAAAGAAAGGGACCTAGGTGAAAACCTCCATGAGGCACTTGAGTCCCACTTTTGGATGGAAAATTTCTTGACGCAACCCAAGAGTATTAAAAAATAAATAAAGGACAAAAAAAAAATATCTATGGGGGAAGAACCCTTTTGTGTTGCCCAGGGTATGAATTAAGGATGAAAACCTCCTCTGAGGTAGTCTCCTTGTCTTTAAAAATAAAAAAACAAGAAGAAAAAATGAAAAAAGAGAAAAACATACAAAAGAATAACAAATCTTTTTTTGTGGTTTTGTAAGAGGATGGTTTGCACAAGCTACAGAGGACAAAAGGCTTGACCAAAATCCATTTTTTCCTTCATCCATCTCATTTCCTCCATATTCACCATGTTATTTCATCCATACTCCACTCCAGATACCATTTCCAGGCAACTCTGTGTTTTCTACAGGATTCCATGTAATAATATAGGAGTTTCGTGTAGGATTTACAAGAGGCCTTTAAAAAGTTTAGGGAAGTTAGTCTAATGGAAAAATGGGGACACAAGCCTGTTTTGGGTTAATAAAAGAAGCCCTTGACCTCACCACACCTAAACCCACACCGTCCATGATCATGTGAGAACAATAGCCATCAAAGAAATCAAGTGTGAAAAAAATAAAAAATAAAAAAGATACATGCCACAACATACCTCATCTTCCACTCATTACCACATGCTCCAATCATTCCAATGGACATTAAACCTCGGAAGTAGAGAATAGATGTAAAAGTAAAATAAAAGGGAAGCTACTGGACATCTTTTAGGAATTCCTGTGGCATCCTTTTCCACAAAAAAGACCATAGCTACACCAATCCACCTTCAACAAAAGGATCACACTGATTAGTAATATCCTCCAGAGCTTAGTAGTGACAAAAGGTAGCACCTGTACATCATCAATGGAGCAACCCATCAACAAAAAAAGTAGAAAAAAACACAGTGAAGAGTATGCATCAAGGTCAAAGAACAATGAATTAGCACGATTCTCCAGCATGAATCAGCGAAGAAAAGGACCAACAAGTATGTAATCTCACTAATATTCCCTCATAGGTACGAATATGATTAAAATGTAGGAATGAGGCAGGAAGTTGATTTTATAAGTGAAGGTGGCTAGTTAACATGGCCACCCTCGATTAGATAACAAGAAGAAAAAGGGTTATTCAACTCCACATGTGGAAAGGTCACATCAAAGCAAGGGGAATGAATCAAAAAGTGGTTAAGTTACAGAGGGTGAAGTGGGAGATTATTATGGGGAAAGCTGATGTGATGAATTGGAATTGGGACCAACGGTTCGAAATTAGGTATTTTCACTTGGCCAACCAACACAACACCCACCGAAATCATCCACAAAAGGAAATAATCACTGACACCCATGTTAAGTATTAGTATTTCAAATAGCTAATGGTATTGATGAGCCCCAGAAATGGGTAATTATATGGGCTCATTTTGCCACTTAATTTGATTTAATCCACTATTTTTATTAGTTTATTGCATGTATTTTAATATATTTACGCTAATAGAGTGAATTGGGTTAGTCATTTTGTCATGTAGTCTAATGTGTGCTTTATGCAGATTTTTTTGTCAATTTTGGACAAAGTCAAGGGATTTATGAGAAAATGGCAACAAATACTTGAGAAAAATAGGGAAGAGGATTTGCAGGGGGGGTCTCCTTCATTTATGACCACTTTCCTCAAATCCTCCATCAAGAACTCAGAGCACAAAGGTCCACATTGATGCATCCAAGGGACAGTTGAGCAAGTAAAGAACGATTGTTGTCTATCTCTAGTTCTCGGAAGCCGAGCTCCTCTATTTTAGGAGGACTATTGGAGGAATCCTTTTGTATACATGGGGGGCTTAGAGCCTTAGTAGGCTAGCCAATCATTAGTAGAATTTTTGCACTTTTGTGAAGCACTTGTTTAGCTCATTTTTGAGCTTCCTTTTCAAGAACAGTTTATGTAATGTGACTTTTATTTTTGATAATGAAGATGAAATAGTTTTTGAGCCAGCACTGATGTCTTTCAGAGGGTTAAAGCTCTTGGGTTAGGGCCTAACCCAAGCTACCCAGCACATCTTTCTTTGTACTTATATTTTTTTTCTTCAGTTCATGAGTTAATTTCTGTTACATGGATTCATTTTACTTTGTTTAGATTAGGTTGCTTTTGATGGTTTGCATAGGTGTTTTTGTTTCAGTTGCTCAAGTAGGTTAATTTCATGATAGAATAAGATTAAAAAAGGCCAACAACAAGCCCTGATCTCCTTTCTCCCTTTCTGGGACTATTATTTGAGGTCAAGGCACCACTGCTGCCACCAAAAACACAGTTTTGCTCTTCCATGCAATTTCGAGTGTGATGACTAGATTTGGAAAGATTGATATATTGATTCAGATTCAGTTGCCTAGATCATTTCCTTCTCTTTTAAAATAGATCTCTCTGCATTTTTTTCTATTCAAAGGTTATTGTTGAACATTTTCTTTTTGTAGGTCAAAAATTAGGTCAAGCTAGAGAAATTTATATTTTCATGGTATAGTTAGTCTTTTCTATGATCAGTTTTTGTAAGTAGAGGTGCATATCTCTTACAAGACACCTCAACTCACCATACTCCATAAAGCAGCTAGTATCAGCTCACTTCTCACAAATTTCCCATGTCATTCGCAACATTTCGCCAATCTGCCCTAATTTCTGCATTTTTCTCCATAAACTTCCCTCTTTCCATTTGAACAAATCCAACCATCATGTTCCCTCTTGATCTTCCTTGACAAGTTCCAGACACCTAAACACCTTCATCTAGACTTTAGTTACCCTTTCCCATCATTTTTCCACCTTCAAAACCTCCAAAAATAGCTCTCGGCCTCCTTGTGTAGATCCTCCTCTAGATCCCCTGTAGCCTCCTCTAGAATTTCCTGTGAGTGACTTTTTGAAGTTTGATGCTATGAAAGTCCTTAGAAAGGTATTAGGGGATTCTTAGGACCTCTTCACACCTTCCTCCACCTCTACAAAAACCAAGTCCATCTTCCTTTGCCACCAAACCTCTGCACAATCACAACCAGATCAATTACAAGCATAATAATTTCACATAAAAACACTTAAAAGCAAAAAAAGATTTTTTCTTCTCATTTATTTTCAGAGGTATCTTGAATAAATGCAATTTACCTTTTCAGTAGTCAATGGCACTCATTACATTAGTTTTCATCTCTTTTCTTGCAAAATTAGGGTTAGTGGGGAAATTAGGGTTTGTTAGGGTTTTCTTTTACATTCGAGTCTTCTTCCTCTTTCTACAAGTAGAATAGCCTTTGTAGAGTTAGCTTTCTTTCATCATAGTTAAAAGTTTCTTCTAGAACCCCATAGAAGTTGTCTTGAGCTCCTAGTGAACTTGCACCAGCTGACCAAGTGAGAGCCAACAATAAGAGCTAATACTTGTGCATACAGCACCGTCGCTTCCAAGTTTGTTATGAACTACCGGGTTGACAAAAGTAAAGTAGGAAGCCCCAGGAGTTGCAACATTATTTCTGCAATACTGGTGCTCACCACTTTTTTCCACTGTTGCCGAGGAAGCATCAGTGTATTTTGTGATTATTGCTTTCTTCTATTTTCTACTGCAACATTCTGCTAAGTAGTTTATTTAAGCAAAAGTAGAGTAGTTGTTTTATTTCAATTCTACAAAAGTATATTACGCATTTTCTAATTTCATTTCAATTCTACAATTTCCATTTCAACAAAGTATATTAGGCATTTCCTGCTTTCATTTCAATTCTGCGATTTCCATTTTAGTAAAAGCAGATTAGCCCTTTCAATTCTGCAATTTCCATTTTAGCAAAAGTAGATTAGTCATTTCCTCGCCTTAATTTCAATTCTGCAATTTCCATTCTAGCAAAGTAGATTAGTCATTTCCTTGCTTTCATTTCAATTCTGCAATTTCATCTAAGCAAGCTCAATTTAGTTAATTGAAATTTGCTGTTCAATCCATTACAGTTTTGCATGTACAAGCAAAAAAAAAACCAAAAAAAAAAAACAAAAAACAAAAACAAAAAAAAAACAAAAAAAAAAGAAAACAAAAAGAAAACAAAACAAAACAAAACAAAAACAAAACAAAACAAAACAAAACAAAACAAAAAAACAAAACAAACAAACAAACAAACAAGCAAACAAAACAAAAATCACCCAAAAAGATATTTTCTTTCATGCCTCGTAGGAACAAAGATAATTCAGGGAAATTCCTACCCAACACCCCCACCACATCATAAAGTCACCCTTCTCTCTTCTTCGGTGGCAGTGATCCAAAGGAACCTATAGGTGAGACACCAGAGATATACGAAGTGTTGGCATTATGATTCAAGTTTGGCGCTATGGCACAGGTGTTGTACTTGATGGCAACTCACTCAAGTGGCAGATCTCTGTTCAGTCTCTCAAATCATAGAAAATGAGATACCAGTAGGTGAGCCTAAGAAAAGGTGCGGACCCACAGGTACCTTGACCAAGAAGTGCGGACATACTCGCAGGTTCTCTGTTCAGAAGGTGCGGACCCCAGTTCACTCACTCCAATGCAGAGAAGCGCGCGCACATGGGAATCATTATGAATGGTCCATGGTATTTAGCCCAACATGTTTGATCTTATGGTTTTGGTTCGTGGTTTTTCTTCTAAAAGTATTGATTCAAGGTATTGGGTTCCTAGTATTGAATACCTATGGTTTTGGACCATGGTTTGAGTAAAGGCTTGCCTATAAAAGGGGAAGGAGGTCATTTCGCTAAACACCCTTTTTGAATTTTGAATATCTTAAGATCCAAAAATTTTGGGTGATCAGTTTGATAATGCTAGATCTAAATCAAGGAGAATTTTGTCAACTGTAAGGCAGATCTATTGATAAGTCGTGATCTCATTAGCCCATGTTCAGATCTGTGGATCTGACAATCTGTGGATGTGACAATCTGTGGCACATTGGAGGACTGATAAATTGGCTCTATTCAGAGGTTTGCTGGTGATCCACAATGTAGGTGTGGAGGTACGCAGTGTAGCAGAAGGCGCAGGTGCAGAGGTACGCAGCGCAGCAGAAGGCGCAGGTGTGGAGGTACGCAATGCAGAAGAAGGCACAGTGCAGAGGTATGCAATGGAACAGAAGGACCTAGTGCGGAGGTACGCTATCAGGCAGACAGTGCAGGTGTGGATCTACGCAGAGGTACACAGTACAGCAGAAGGAGTAGGTGCAGAGGTACGCAGAACAACAGAAGGATAAGTTGCAGATCTGCGTAGTTTAGACACAGAAGGGCTACGGATATTCGCAGGTTTCTATTGGTGAAGTTGCGGACTTTTCTTAAAATATTTGTTGGCTGCCTTTTATCTATTGCTGAAGAGTTCTAGGTTTTAAATACTGGTATTGCTGTTCTGGTTACTGCATTCTAAAAAGTTGTTGGTTGATTCCTTGGTTGATTATAAAAGGAGATTGGGTGATTCATATGTACTTGTTGATTATTTGATGTTCATGGATCTAGTTTGAAAATTCATGAAATGTGGTCCTTAAAGAAGTAGAAGAGAAAAGGGGGTTGTAGCTCCCTTCCAGGAGAGACAAGAAAATGAGAGAGGGTTGTAGCTCTCTGCAGGTTGCAGCCTGCGTAATAGTAAAGGACTGCACCAATACAAAATCATTGTAAACGAAGTTTCTAATTGAAAGAAGATAGAGACATATTGCAGCAGGTGGTTTTCACCCACATTGGGTTTCCACCTTATATCTGGTGTTCCTTGGTGTGATTATCTGTTTTTCTTGTTCTTGCTCATTATTATGTGGTACTTACATACAAACTAATGATCAATATTTGAAGAATAAATTAAAGTATAAATCTGGAAGATATATTGTAAAGAATTTGATAATACTGATTCACCCCCCCTCTCAGTATTATTTCCAACAATTGGTATCAGAGCAGGTCCTTCTGAAGAAGCTTGATCGCTTGAAGGAAGTTCTATCATTATGAGAAACTATGAGTGGGAAGCATCAATCAGGCCACCAATTTTTGATGGGAGAAACTTCGTATATTGGAAGGTAAGATTTACTCCCTATCTTCAATCTCTTGGTACAGAAGTCTGGGATATCATAGACACAAGGTATGCTTTTCCATCAGCAACTCCTACAGATCCGGCTTAGAAGAAGAAATATGAAACAAATGCAAAGGTGGTCAATACTCTTCTAGGATGTGTATCTCAATCAAAATTCCTGAAGGTTATGCAGTTTAAATCCACAAAGGAAATATGGGACAAGATTGTTCTGAGCTATGAAGGAGATGGTCAGGTAAAACGTAAAAAACTTCAAACCCTCAGAATTCAGTATGAAAATCTTAGAATGTACAATGATGAAAGTGTGGCTAACTATTTTCTTCATATAGATGAGATTGTTAATTGTATGAAAAATTTGGGTGAAGAAATAAAAGAGGCTGTTGTGGTTGAAAAAGTTCTAAGATCTTTGTCCCCTAGGTTTGAATCTAAAGTTTCTACAATAGAAGAAAAAGAGAAGCTACAAAACCTTAAATTGTCACAGCTGCACAGAATTCTAACTGCTTATGAAATGAGGAAAGGAGGTCGATCAGACAGGAGAGAAGCTGCCTTTGAAGGATTCAGGCAAAGGAGAGTACTATGAATCAGGACACGTGTTAGAAGAAGAAGAAGAATCAAATTTTGTTAGAAATCTTCAATGGGGTACTGGAAGATTCATAGGTAAGTTACCTTTAAAATGTTTTGCTTGTGGAAGAGTAGGTCACTATACTGCCAGATGTCCTCATAAGGATAAGATTGACAAGGGGAAGGAACCTGTTAGATGGAACAAGAAACAGAATGCAAATAAGAAAAGCTATTACACTCATGAAGACAATGATGGTCTATCAAATAGTGATGAAGATGAACGAGGTAATAACTATAAACTTTTAATGGCTTCTGAGGATGATGATTACATGGATTCTATAGATGTGGATGGCTTTTATGAAGAGATTTCTAGACTCAAGGCATGTTTAGAAGAAAATAATGTGATCATTGATACTCTGCAATTTCAACTTGATGAAAAAGAAAAATTCCTTGAGAAGTTAGAATGTGAAATTGTTGGCCTCATAAAAGAAATTGAGAAAACAAAGGCTCTTAATCTGAAATTTGTTAAAGGATCTGAAACTCTGGATGAGATTATCAATGTACAACGTTCTCCACTAATCAAGACAGGTCTGGGGTATAATGGGGAAACATCTCAAGCATCCACCTCAAAGAGTTATCTTGATGCAGCAAGGAGGAATGACCAAAAGCCCAATAAAGATCACCAAGTAAAACAAGGACGAATTACATCAAGAATAAACAAAGACTACCAGCTAAACCAGGGGCAATCCATCTTAAGGGTGAACAAAAGCTACAACCAGCCACAGGTAAAAACTTCTCAATTTTCTTCAAGAATGGATGACAATAGAAACTACAATCATTTGGCTGGTAGATTTGATAATCACAGAAGTTTCTTCAATAGCCAATGTTTCTCTTGCCATAACTTTGGTCACAAAGCAACTCAATGTGTTTCCTATAAGACAATCATGATTAGAGAAGCTCAAAAACAAAGAAGTATGACTGGAATTACGAAAAGGACCTATAAAACTTTTCGGCCCTTGAAAATGAAATTGGATGTTCTATTTCTAAAAACTTTGGTCATGAAGATTCTGAATGCAGGAGCAGGTTTCAGCAGACAAAGGAACAAGCCTCAAGCACTAGAACATGGAGAATAAAGGAACCACAACCAAAAAGATGTGGGATAGCTTTTTATGCAGAAGGACAAGAAAATCTATGGTACATCGACAGTGGATGTTCAAAGCATATGATAAGTGATCAAGAAAAACTTGAATCATATACTGCTTTAGAAAAGGGAAAGAAATTTTCTTTTGGAAATGATACCCCTGCAGCCATAAAAGGAAAAGGCACTGCTCAGTTGAAAGAAAAGGTCAAAGATGGAAATGTTTTGTATGTTGATGGCTTGAAGCATAATCTACTGAGTGTCAGTCAGATGTGCGACCAAGGAACCGAGGTAATATTTCGATCAAATGGATGTAGTGTTTGCGATCTTGATACAAGAAAAACAGTGATCAAAGGCAGAAGAACTCCAAATAACCTATACATATTTGAAGAGGGACAACAACAATGCTATTTGAGCAAGGATGATGAACACTGGTTATGGCACTGGAGGTTGGGGCATCTAAGCTTTTCACAAATAAGGAAAGCATGCAAATACCAAGCAATTCATGGTCTTCCAGATATCAAAATTCCAGACAACACCATATGCAAATCATGTCAGTTTGGTAAGCAAACCAGAACTAACTTCCCTGAGAAGGAAGGATCAGCCAGCAGGCCTCTTGAACTAGTCCATATAGATGTATGTGGCCCATTTAGGACAAGGTCACCTCGAGGAGAAGAATACTTTATATTATTCATTGACAACTTCTCCAGGATGGTTTGGTTGGGACTTATGAAACACAAGGACGAAGCATTTGAAAAATTAAAATCTTTCAAAGCCTTGGCTGAAAACGAATTAGATCACAAAATGAAGTGCCTCAGGTCTGACAGAGGTGGGGAGTTTACCTCAAATGAATTTTTCGATTTCTGTGAAGAAAATGGAATAAGAAGGGAATTCTCTACAGCTAGGACTGCTCAGCAAAATGGAGTGGTAGAAACGATGAACAAAACTGTTCAACAAATGGCTCGTGCTATGCTTGATGAGTTTGGAACTCCCGCAACCTTCTAGGGTGAAACTGCATTTGTTGCGGTTGTTATTCTCAACAAAACAAATGTCTGAGTGAACAACACTCAAACTCCTCATGAGCTCTGGTATGGTGAGACTCCTTCGGTAAAGCATTTAAAATTTTTTGGAAGTAAATGCTATATTAAGAATAATGATGAACAACTTTGCAAACTTGAACCTAGAGCAAATGAAGGCATTCTCCTTGGTTATTCTCCCCACAACAAAGAATATAAGTGTTATAATAAAAGACTTGGAAAAATTGTTGACAGCATTGATGTAGTGGTTGATGAAAAAGGATACACTCCTAGGCAAGCAAATTATTAAAATATCGAAGAGGATGAAGACTACCCTCAAAATCAGACTGATGATGAAGAAGAAACCTATGAGGAAGAAACCCATGAGGAGCTAGAGGAACAGATAAGGATGGAAGAAAAGACTCCTTCGAGGTATGTTCAAAAGAATCATCCAGAATCACAAATTTTGGGGCAAAAGGAGGCAGGGATACAAACAAGAAGAATAATTGCAGAAGCTTCAAGCTATTTGGCATTACTCTTCTCCACTGAACCAAAAAATATAGGAGAGGCATGCAAAGATGAATGTTGGGTCAAGGAAATGGATGAAGAACTTGAGCAGATCGAAAGGAAAAACACTTGGGAATTGGTTCCTAGACCAAAAGATAAGAATGTCATAGGAACAAACTGGATCTTCAAGAACAAGTTGAATGAAAATGGGGAAGTTATTAGAAACAAGGCTAGACTTGTCTGTAAAGGGTATGCTCAACAAGGAGGAATAGACTTTGAAGAAACTTTTGCTCCCATTGCTAGACTTGAGGCCATCCGGATGTTCCTCACTCTCTCAAGCTTTTAGCAGTTCAAAGTATTTCAAATGGACGTGAAATCAGCCTTTCTGAATGGAGACTTAGAAGAAGAACTGTACATTGAGCAACCAGATGGTTTCATTCATGGGAATGATCCAAATCTTGTTTTTAGACTAAAAAAGGCTCTCTATGGTCTTAAACAGGCTCCAAGGGCTTGGTACTATCGTTTGGACAAATATCTTCATCAACAAGGATTCTCAAAAGGATCAGCAGATAGCAATCTTTATATAAATTGAAAATGACAAATTGCTAATACTTGTTGTGTATGTAGATGATATTATCTTTGGAAGCAATGAAGAAGCTATGAGTCAAATCTTTGCCTTGGTGATGCAAAAATAATTCGAAATGTCTATGCTTGGAGAACTGACATACTTTCTTGGATTGCAAATCCAACAAAATGAAGGCGGTATTTTCCTATCTCAAACCAAGTACCTCAAGTAGATTCTAAAGAAGTATGGCATGGAAGATTCAAAACCAGTATGTACCCCTATGGTTACAGGATGCAGTCTCAGTGCAAATGATGAATCAGCAGCAGTGCATCAACCAACCTATAGATCCAAGATTGGAAGTCTACTTTATTTGACAGGTACCTGACCAGACATCATGCATGCAGTGGCACTAGTTGGAATATTTCAAGGAAATCCTAAGGAAACCCATATTTAGGCAGTAAAGAGAATTTTCAAGTATCTTCAAGCAACTCAAAACTATGGCTTATGGTATCCAAGAGATACAAATCTCACTCTTCATGCTTATATAGATGCAGATTGGGCTGGAAGCATGGATGAAGGGAAGAGCACAAGTGGTGGTGCATTCTTTATGGGTTCTAGATTAGTATCTTGGTTCAGCAAGAAACAAAGTTTGATTGGTTTATCTATAGTTGAAGCAAAATATGTGGCTATTGCATCTTGTTGCACTCAACTTCCTTGGATGATGCAGACCTTGTAGGATTTTCAAATGACTTGTACACCACCTATCTCCATCTTATGTGATAATACAAGTGCAATCAACATTTCAAAGAACCTAGTCATGCATTCAAAGACCAAACACATACCGATCAAGTATCACTTTCTTAGGGAACAAGTTCTTGAACATAAGGTCAAGTTGGAGTATGTTCCTTCTAAGGAACAAGTTGTTGATATACTCATCAAACCATTGCCCAGGGAGACCTTTGAATACCTTAGGCAAAAGCTGGGGGTAGTTTATGCATCATCTTGTTGTTGAATCTCATCTGTTTCAGAGACTGTTGGTTGTACGCAGGTTTCATATGGGGTATACGCGTACATTTGCTGAGTTATGGATTGGTCCAAGATCGAATGACACAGGTTCAGGGGGAGCATATATAATGCATTGTTGGAATTATGGTAGCACAGAAGGAGAGCATGGATGTTGATCTGAATATGGTTGTGATATGTCTCTATCTCTTTCACGGTCATTTATCGTGTATGGTGGATTATGGTTCTTCTTGAAGAAATTTTTCTTTTACAGATCTGGTCTATAGTCAGGGGGAGCATGATCAACAGAGCAAAGACTTAAGCATGTTCTCAGGGGGAGCATAACCCTTTGCCCTTGATGTCAAAGGGGGAGAATAAATTTGAGGATCTTGGGGTTTCCATCAAGTCCAAAGGGGGAGATTGTTGGCATTATGATTCAGGTTTGGCACTATGGCACAGGTGTTGTACTTGATGGCAAATCACTCAAGTGGCAGATCTCTATTCAGGCTCTCAAATCATAGAAAATGAGATACACGGAGGTGAGCGTAAGCAAAGGTGCGGACCTGCAGGTACCCTGACCAAGAAGTGCAGACATACCCGCAGGTTCTCTGTTCAGAAGGTGTGGACCCCAGTTCACTCACTCTAACGCAGAGAAGCATGTGCATATGGGAATCTTTATGAATGGTCCATGGTATTTAGCTCGACATGTTTGATCTTATGGTTTTGGTCCGTGGTTTTGCATCTAAAAGTATTGATCCAAGGTATTGGGTTCCTAGTATTGAATACCTATGGTTTTGGACAATGGTTTGAGTAAAGGCTTGCCTTTAAAAAGGGAAGGAGATCATTTGGCTAGACACACTTTTTGAATTTTGAATATCTTAAGATCCAAAAATTTTGGGTGATCAGTTTGATAACGCTAGATCTAAATCAAGGAGAATTCTGTAAACTGTAAGGTGGATCTATTGATAAGTCATGATTTCATTGGCGCATGATTAGATCTCTGGATCTGACAATCTGTGGCACATTAGAGGACTGATAAATTGGCTCTATTTGAAGGTTTGCAGGCGATCCACAGTGCCGGTGTGGAGGTACGTAGCGTAGTAGAAGATGCCAGTGTGGAGGTACACAGTGCAGCAGAAGGCACAGGTGTGGAGGTACGCAACGCAGAAGAAGGCACAGTGCGAAGGTACACATAGGAACAGAACGACTAGGTGCGGAGGTACGCTGTCAGGTAGATAGTCCAGGTGCGGATCTGCACAGAGGTACGCAGTACAGTAGAAGGAGTAGGTGCAAAGGTACACAGAACAAAAGAAGGATAAGTTGCGGATCTGTGTAGTTTAGACACAGAAGGGCTGCAGATATTCGCAGGTTTCTATTGGTGAAGTTGCAGACTTTTCTTGAAATATTTGTTGGCTGCCTTTTATCTATTGCTAAAGAGTTCTGGGTTTTGATTACTGGTATTGTTGTTCTGGTTACTGCATTCTGAAAAGTTATTGGTTGATTCCTTTGCTGATTATAAAAGGAGATTGGGTGATTCATATGTACTTGTTGATTATTTGATGTTCATGGATCCAGCTTGAAAATTCATGAAACATGGTCCTTAAAGAAGTAGAAGAGAAAAGGGGGTTGTAGCTCCCTTCCAGGAGAGGCTGGAAAACGAGAGAGGGTTGTAGCTCTCTGTAGGTTGCACCCTGCGTATTGGTAAAGGACTGCACTAGTACAAAATCATTGTAAAAGAAGTTTCTAATTGAAAGAAGATAGAGACATATTGCAGCAGGTGGTTTTCACCCACTTTGGGTTTCCACCTTATATCTGGTGTTCCCCCTCTCACTATTATTTCCAACGCGAAGATCCTATAGCAGAAGAAGAGAAAGAAACCATCCAATATAATTGTAGACTTGCTCACACATCACATAATTAAGCACAAAACTTCCACCCCTTACCATCCGCGAGCAAATGAATAGGTGGAAGTTACTAATAGAGCTTTGGAAGGGATTTTGACCAAGTTAGTGAGAAGCAACATAAAAGATTGGGTAGATCAATTGGTTGAGGCCACTTGGGCCTATAACATCACCTGGAAGACAATCATAGGGTTCAGAACCTATCAGTTGGTCTATGGGAAGAAGGCTTGCTATCAATAGAATTTGAATATAACACACTAATGATGGCAGCTCAGGTGGACCTAGATCTTAGCCATACACAAAAAGAAAGGTTACTTCAGCTAAATGGATTGGACGAACAAAGATTGCAGGCCCTTCTCCACTCAAAGGTAGTCCACCTTCAAAGGAAAATATGGCATGATAGATACCTCAAAGAGAAACAATTCCAGGAAGGAGATTGGGTGCTGCTGTATGATTCAAGGTATAAATATTTCAAGGGAAAACTGAGGACAAGATGGCTGGGACCATACATAGTAGAAAGGTGCAATGACAATGGTTCAATTCTGATCAAGACCATCAATGAATAATCCATCCCAATGTTTGTCAATGGGCATAGGTTGAACATATACAGGAAGCCCCTCTCCAGGCAAGAATGCATTGAGAATCTAAGTAAAACAGTGTTGGTAGTGGAGTGAGTCTCTGCCTCCACTCCACCCACACCCTAAAAAAAAAAAAAATAGAAAAGAAGCATGAGGAGAATAAAAGATCCTTGGGTGAAAACCTTCGCTTGGAGGTGCCCAGGGCATGCAGTGAAGGTGAAAACCTCCTAGAGCTGCCCCAACTGTCTCTAAAAAAAAAAGAGAGAAAAAACATGAACAAAAAATTAACTTCTTTTGAATGCATTTCAGATTGCAAGAGGGCCACAGAAGGAAAAGGGACATGGCCAAGCTGAATGCACCTCTGTTAGACCACTTCTCCGTTGCTATTGTATTTTCCCAGTCCCTGGTCTCACTTGTTCTGGAAAACTATGCATCCTACACGGGGCTCTATGCATTCTACAGGAGGCTCTTGTAGAAATCACAGAGAGCTCGAAATCAAGTCAATAAAAGGATCAGAGGGCTAGAAACTTGTCCAAAAGACTTGTGGACCCCCCCTACCACCATTCATCCTCCGAACTCTCCATTCCACACCTACACCACTGCATTTCCACTCACTTCTTTCTTCCCTGCACAGAAAACACAGAAATCTTGTTTCTTTTGTTTTTCAAAAAAAAAAAAATGAAGAATAAACCAACAATATCCTTAACTTATCTCTTACCTAGTGCATACTAGCTACTTTTCCTTGACTAACAGAACCTTCCTCAGCTACCTCTCCAGTCCTTGCTCTAGCCTCAGCCAAACGTTTTAGAGGGAGAAGCAATTACAGGAAATCCCGCAGGATTCCTGTAGCAGCTGATCCCCTTAAGAAACAAGCTCCAGAGGCAGGGCCAGTGTAGCCAGAGATGTATAAAACATGCAAGGAGCCCGGTCCTGATTCAAGATCACCAGTATGAGGTAGTTGAGCCACCAATTCAGAAGCCATGGGCACCAGTAGTAGAAGTCCATGGATAAATGCAAAAGTCTGAGCATGCAATAACACAGTAGCACGCAACTCTCGACTAACAAGTAAGTGACTAAACATGTTCCTCTGTTGCATGAGTATAATTTAAAAACTACACGGAAAAATGAGATGGTTGTGATTAAATGAGATTGGTGTCCAGCTAACTGGCCACCCTCGTCTAGTTCAAACAACGCTCAGTAGGTGCAATTAGCACGTGTGTTCAGTCAACTCGAGAGAATCTCAAAACAAGTAGTGGCAGCGTCCAAATATGAATGATGGAAATTATTGCGGGTAGGAAGCATGAAGTCTCATAATGGCACTTAAGTAGGGACTAACGGTCCAGATGAGGGTATCATACCCTTCCTGCCACCTCATCTCATCACCGCAACTCTCTCCCGTAAGCTTAATTACGCTGCAGTCGACCTCCTTCATTTCCTTTGTCTTCATTTGTATTGTCATGCTCTCGATTGCAACGAGCTATATACGACCTCCAGAGCCTCGAAACAGTTTCTCTTTGTTAGTTTCAAAACCATTTTTCTTATTGGGCTCTACAGGAGCATTATCCGACTCTACCAGAGTAGAAACACAGTCCTACAGGAGCCTTTCTACAAGAGGGCCAATGAGCAGTATCATAGAGGAAAATTCAGATTTAATGGAAAATTTGAGCTTGAGGAGGTAGGCTTTGTGTAGACCCTCTCTGCATTTCCATCTCTACAAAGGGTGGTGTGATTTCAAGTGAGGTATTGAGGTGAAAAAGGAAAGGAAAGTGAGAACAGAGTCTGCTTACGTTTCTTAAAAATATATACAGTTTCTCCATTTGATCTTTGCATTGAAATACTGTCTCTTTATCCTCCATGGTATTCTCCTATGTAAATAGATGATGCAACTCTAAAAAAATAAGCCTATAAAAGAGTGAACTTGCATTGGGTAGTCTGCTTATTTTGTGAAAGGGAAAAAACATTGTCCTATATACTCTCTGTTTTTTTAGATATTTTTTCCCTCAAATAGACCGAGAAGTAAATTAAGTTTATGAACAGAGTTTGGAAGGAAGGAAAGTTTCAATTTCTATTTGTTAAAAAGGAAGAACACGAAAAATCTCTCTCTGGTTGCAGAAAAAACCTCACTTGAGACATTCCAGCAGTCTCTGAACATCATGACAGGGGCTTTATGAGGAAGGAGCCTCTGAATTCAACTAAGCTACATGAACATCCAAAAATGGTAGCCCTCTTTACCAGGGCAAATTGGATGCCTTTCTTTGAAAAATTTCATGGGTATGATGAGGAAGTCATAGAGGAATTTTTATTGTCTTTAAAACCTCACTCAAAAACCCATGCCACTATCAGTTTCAGGGGACTAACCATAGAACTCACACCAGAATTCATCAGTAGGGTCATTGGTCTCCCACTTGGACTACCCTGGAGCAAGGAAGAAAAACCACTGGGTCAAGTTGCCAAGAAGACCTTTTTCCAGCCTAATGAACATCCCATGGAGGACAAGAATGGCACCAAAAGAACAAGTATACCTTATCTATGGGAAGAGGTCCGTTATCAGATTATGAAATACATCTCCTGTGAGGGAAGATACAACATAGTTTATGGGTACCATTTAAGACTGTTATATGAACTAAGATATGGCATGGCCCTTGCTGCATCCAGAAAAATCAATATTTCATATTTTCTCCTCCAATCCTTAATAGAATCTACCACCAAATTGAAGGCAAGGGTTCTAAACCAATTGGCTCACCATGGGCTAACTAAATTTCTAGTGGAAGATGCCCTCCACACTTTCACAATCCCCATAGCCTAGTCAATTTTCAAAAACATGACTAAAGAGGATGATATAAAAACTCTCACTAACGACCTTAGTCCATTTGAAAGTGAAAAGGAGGAACAAAAAGAGGAAGCTGAGAAGGAAGTCCATGAAGAAGAAAATAACACTTAATTGGAAGAAGAGGAATTCCACACAAAAAAAGAAGAAAACCAGATAGGAGAGGAGAAACATAACACCACCAAAGATGAGCCTAAAGTAGACAAGAAGAAAGGGTCAAAAGAAGAAAAGGGTAAAGCCACAGCAGAGAAAAAATAGAGGCCAAGAACTGAGAGGAAGAAGCCTAAGACAGTTCAGAAAAAGGTTGCCATAAGAAAAGTAGAAACTATGTAAGTAGAGGAGCAAACAACATCAGAGGCAACAAAAGGAAAACCGTCAAAAGCAGGAAAAAAATAGATGAAGAAGAAAAAGCAAAGCAAGAAGAAGTGTCTCCTGAGACACTAGTAAGAGAGGCAATAGTTGTTCTTGTTGCACTTAGTACTCCAGCCAAGCCAAAAGGAAAAAGGAAGAGACAACCATCTATGTATTTCAAGGCTTGAAAGAGCACAAGAATAAAGATGGGGAAGTCTCAGCCACCTTCAAAGGAGCCCATCATCATTGAGGATGTCCCTACTACAACAAATAGGAATCTTCATCCAAAACCCCCATCACTTATGAAAGAGGAAGTCCTAAGATCTCTACTTGGAAAGAAAGGATCAAACTAATGGACTCTAAAACAGTCCTACATGAGGCACATACCTCTCTAAAGGAGACATTGGCAAAGCTCCAAGAGACTGAAAAAATTGAAAACAAGGCAGAAGAATAGACCAAGGAGCAAGACAAGACAAAAGAGATACCAGAGCCAGGGCCTCAGCCTAACTTAGGCTATTACTATAACCTTCTGGAAGAGTGGGAAATCATCCCACAAAAGTTTGTAGTCCATCTTTTCTTTGAGCTGGAAAAGGAAAGAGTAAGTACCCATACATGGATGTAGATTGCAAAATCAAGAGGGGTGGAAGACATTGGGCACATGGAAAACAAATTGAGGGAAATGGGCAAATAATGGAGCGTGGTCAGGCATACAGAAAGAATTAGAAGGGATCAATTGGAGACAAAAAATGAAATGTTAAAGAAGCAGCTGCATGAAAGGGAACCCCAGGGAGGAAATGAGCTGTCAATCTTAAAAAGATAGCAATAGGAAGTGAAACCCCAGGCAGACAGTGAGACATTAATAAGACAGCAATAAGAAAGGGAATCCTAGGCAAAAAATGAAGTGTGGATCTTGAGAAGGCAGCTACAGGAAAAGGAATCCCAATTAGCCTGCATGGCTAGCTGGGCTATGGAGGCATTACAGTGTAGGCAGCCAGCCAAATCATATGCAGTGTACCTCAAGGATTAATGGCTTCAATTTCAGATCAAGACACTTTCCCAAAGGGGCATAATACCTTTTCAGGATTATGGTCAATTCATGAATCTATGTTATCATAGTTCAGCTGAGGACAAAGTGAAGCTGGCAGAATTTTACTTGCACAACATGGCACTTACTGATATGAACCTATGGGATCCCAATGCTATGTTAGGAGACTTGCAGCTGATGGACATGGCATATTAGATGAGACATGAAGAGAAAAGGGTAGTAGAAATCTAGAAAATGATCGCAAAGGATCTTAATGAACCCCTAATGATTAGAGCAAAGCTAGCAGACCCCATGGATCTCATCTATGCCCACGAGCACCTTGCAACGGAATCCTCAAGTTGTCCCCGACTATGTTGATAAGCAAGCCTAGGCTATTGCACATTTCAAAGACATGGAGAGATTATTTGGAGATGACTGCATTCATGCATGCATGAGAAGGTGGAACACATTGCCACACAACCTACGGATCAGGGAGTATCACTCCCCAAACAGGATGACGGAAGTCATGAGGAGAGTGCCACTATATAAGCACTCTATGCAAAGTTTGAAGGCCAATTGGGTTGGCCTCAAATTCAGTCCTCCACTGCTGCTAGGACTACTGGAAGGATTAAAATAATAGGAAGAACAGAAACAGTGGTAAGAGGTAGATAGAAAGCCAGGATTCCATGATAAAGAGGAAGATATGACATCAGAAGCATGGGATGTTAGGAAATCTATCATACCATCAACGATGAAGAGTTAGACTAGTTGCTCAGAGGATGAGCAACCCATTCAATAGGGGGTCGATGATGAACCCCAGAAATGGGTAATTATATGGGCTCATTTTGCCTCTTAATTTGACTTAATCAACCATTCTCATTAGTTTATAGGATTTTTTTGAATATATTTATACTAATAGAGTGAATTGGGTTAGTCATTTTGCCATGTAGTTTAATGTGTGCTTTATGCAAATTTTTTGGTCAATTTTGGACAAAGTCAAGGGATTTATGAGCAAATGGAAGAAAATACTCAAGGAAAATAGGGAAGAGTATTTGTAGGGGGGTGTCTCCTTCATTTATGACCCCTTTCCTCGAATCCTCCATCAGCAACTCAGAGCACAAAAGTCCACATTAATGCATCCAAGGGACAATCGAGAAAGTAAAGAAAGATTGTTGTCTATCTCCAGTTCTGGGAAGTTGAGCTCCTTGATTTTAGGAGGACTGTTGGAGGACTCCATTTGTATAAATAAGGGGGCTTAGAGCCTCAGTAGGTTAGCTAGTCATTAGTAGAATTTTCGCACTTTTGCGCAACACTTCTTCAGCTCATTTTCGAGCTTCCTTTTCGAGAACAGTTTATGTAATGTAACTTTTATTTTTGATAATGAAGATGAAACAATTTTTGAGCCAGCACTGATCTATTTCACAGGGTTGGAACTCTTGGGTTAGGGCCCAACCCAAGCTTAATAGCACCTCTTGCTTTTTACTTATATGTTTTTTCTCCAGTTCATGAGTTAATTTCTGTTACATGGATTCATTTTACTTTGTTTAGATTATGTTGTTTTTGATGGTTTGCATAGCTGTTTTTGTTTTAGTTGCTCAAGTAGGTTAATACAGTGACATAGTAAGATTCAAAAAGGCCAAGAGCAACCCCTGATCTCCTTTCTCCCTTTCTAGACTATTATTTGAGGTCAAGGCACCACTGCTACCACCAAAAACACAGTTTTGCTCTTCCATGCAATTTCTAATGTGATGACTCGATGTGGAAAGATTGATATATTGATTCAAATTCAGTTTCCTAGATCATTTCCTGTTCTTTTACAAAAGATCTCTCTACATGCTTTTCTATTCAAATGCTACTATTCAGCATTTTTGGTTTGTAGGTTAGAAATTAGGTCAAGCTAGAGAAATTTTTGTTTTCATGGTATAGTTAGTCCTTTCTTTGATCAATTTTTGTAAGTAGAGGTGCATATCTCTTGAACGACACCTCAGATCACCATATATCCATAAAGAAACCAGTACTAGCTCACTTCTCATAGATTTCCCAAGTCATTCGCAACATTTCGCCAATCTTCCCTAATTTCTGCATTTTTCTCCATGAACTTCCCTCTTGCCATTTGAAGAAATCCAACCATCATGTACTCTCTTGATATTCCTTGACAAGCTCTAGACACCTCAACACCTTCATCTAGACTTCAGGTACCCATTCCCATAATTTTTCCACCTTCAAAACCTCCAAAAATAGCTCTTGGCCTCCTCGTGTAGATCCTCCTATAGATCCCTTGTAGCCTCTTGTAGAATTTCCTGTGAGTGACTTTTCAAAGTTTGATCGCTATGAAAGTCTTCAGAAAGGTACTAGGGGCTTCTTAGGACCTCTTCACACCTTCCTCCACCTCTACAAAAACCAAGTCCATCTTCCTTCGCCACCAAACCTCTGCACAATCACAACTAGATCAATTACAAGCATAATAATTTCACATAAAATCACTCAAAAGCACAAAAAGATGTTTTCTTCTAATTTATTTTCAGAAGTAGCTTGAATAAATGCAATTTACCTTTTCAGTAGTCAATGGCATTCATTTCATCAGTTTTCATCTCTCTCCCTACAAAAGTAGGGTTAGTGGGTAAATTAGGGTTTGCGAGGGTTTGCTAGGGTTTGCTAGGGTTTTCTTTTACATTCTAGTCTTCTTTCTCTTTTTGCAAGTAGAATAGCCTTTGGAGAGTTAGCTTTCTTCCATCATAATTAAAAGCTTCTTTTGGAACCTCATAGAAGTTGGCTTGAGCTCCTAGTGAACTTGCGCTAGTTAACCAAGTGACAACCTACAGTAAGAGCTAGTACTTGTGCATACAGCACTGTCGCTTCCGCGTTTTTTACAAATTAGATTGATAAAAGTAAAGTAGGAAGCACCAAGAGTTGCAGCATTATTGCTTCAATACTGGTGCTCATCAGGTACAGGAAAGTTCGCATATTCATTTAAAAAAAGGTTTCTCGTGACATCCCTACAGTGGCAACCTACAAGAGGTAGTCAGCATCTGCATCAAACAAGAGAACCTACAGGAAACTATAGGAAGGCTATATGATATAGAGGGAATTACCACAGAGATATGCAAGAGGACATCGAGGAGCCTCAATTCAGGAGTTCTCATCACTAGAGCATAGGAAAAGGAAGTAGGTGTCATACCTTTTGTGTTTTTCATCTAAAACAAAGAAATCCTCCTTTCTTCTTAGTATTTTATATATGCATAGAGAGAATTATGTGAAGGTTAGTGAAGAATAAATATTGGAACCTCATCACCTACTAGAACTCCTAATATAGATCCACCCAAACCTCACTAAAATAAGAATTGCCATAAAATATGATGGGAGGTTTCAACAAAAGGGAGCCCTCCAACACATCCAGAATATGCGAGCATCATGTTTTGGTAGAAATCTTTACATGGCATCAATGGATGGGGTTCTTTTAGCTACTAAGGCGATGTGATGATGATGTGGCTAGAGATTTTGCAATGTCACTCATACCTCTCACTAGAGCACTTTCCACTGTTGTAGTGGAGGGTTTGTCAGTAACAATTACCCCCAAGGTTATTAGCAAAATAAATACACCCCCCCTACAGTTTCAATGGAGAAGAGAGGAAAGACTAACTACACTCTTTCCGTGAATTTTCTTTTCCTGGAATGAGAAGAACCAATTGAAGGGTTAGAAGGGAAAGCATTCCATAGCCCTGGAATGAGGTGATTTACCACATCATAAAGTATATTTCTTTTGAAGGTATATACATTGTATTATATGGATACCACTTTACACTCCTCCATGGGCTCAAATTTACAGAAGAGAAACCTCCTCATAACAGACTTAGTATACACTATTTTATGTTACAATGAATGATAGACATGAGAATCAAGGTGCAAGAAGGAAAACATCAACAGCTTGTCCATGATGGGTTGATCAAATTCATCCTTGAAGATGCTCTACACAATTTAAGAATCCCTATTGCATGGTCAGCAATTGTAGACATGTTGGAAGAAGGAGAAATTTGAGCCATTGAGTATGACATAAGCCCTACTACTATTGAGGGATAATAAGAAACATAGGATGACAAGGAAGAAGAAGAAACAAAATATGACAAGGAGGAATAAATAGAGAATGGAAAAGAAGAAGAGATAGAGGATGGAGAAGAAGGTGGAAACAAGGATGAAGTACAGAAGGATGAACAAAAATTTGAAACACAGAGTAGGGAAGAAGAAGAATCACCAAGGGTGTCCCTAGAGCCTACAAATAAGGAGGCAATAGCTTCTCTAAATTTCCTAAGTACACCTTTTAAATCAAAGGGAAATATGGAAAGGAAAACTACATTTTACATCAGGACAAGGAAGAGCACCATAATTAGACAAGGGAGACCTCAAACCGCTACGAAAACTCCAATTTTCTTAGAGGACTAACCAAAACAATGAGAGAAGGAAGTCCCTATAGTGAAGAAGGAAGGGGAAGGAACATCAAAACAAGCCTCTTCCATGTATCCAATCACCTATGTTAGGAGTCCTATCACCAAGTCAGCCTCAACAAAAGGAAAAGGTCTCCTATAGGAGACATAGTCAGACCTATAGGAAGAGGAAACAATCCAATAGGAAACTCTATCAAACCTATAGGAAACGCATAAAAGAGATCAAGAAAGGGTGCAAGGGGAAAGGAAGGAAAAGCGGAAGGAATTGCTCAAGAAAAAATAGAAGAAGAGGCTCAGGAACTGAAGCAACATATCCCAGAACCAAACCTCAGCTCCTACTATACATTACTTGAAGGAGTTATGCTGATAGCTCAAAAATTTTCTACTCCTTTATTCTTTAAAATTGAAAAAGAGAGGGAAATGACACATAGGTGGATGCAAATTTCTAAATCAAAAGGGGTAGAGGATGTATGCCACATGGAAGAGAAATTGCAAGAAATGGGTAGAGAACTAAGTAGTGTAACAGACAGGGAAACAATAATGAAATCTGAGTTGGAGGTTGAGAACACCTCGCTAAGGGAGTAGCTACACGAAAAGGAAATCCTTTTTGAAACTATGGCAAGCATATACATGGAGGCATATCAATGCAGGATGCGAGCAAATTCATATGCCTTATACCTCAAGGAACAATGGCTGCAGTTTCGGTAAAAATCCCTAGCAAAAAGAGGAACTATCCCTTTCCAAGACTACAGGCAATCCGTTGACCTCTATGATCAAAGAATCTTGGAGGATAGAGCAAAGATATCTGAGTTCTACCTACACAATTTAGCTTTGACATATTTACATATGTGGGGCCCAAATCCAAAGCTAAGGAACTTACAACTAATGGCCTTAGCATCTTATATGAGGCATGATAAGGCGAGAGCTACAGAAATGCAAAAGGTATTGTAAAAAGGAGAAGGGGAAACCCTTATGATCAGAGTAGAACAGTCTAACCCAATGGCTATCATCAGCACTCATAACCTCATTGCAAATGATCCCAAGATTGCACCAAGATAAATTGTTGTACAAGAACCAGTAGTCACTCATTTTGAAGACAAGCTAAAATAGCTAGGAGATGACAGCCATCAAGCTTGCCAAAGGAGACGGAACACCTTACCCTACGACCTAAAGATCAAAGAATATCATTCTCCTGATAGGATGAGGGATGCAATAGAGAGAGTCCCAATGCATAAGTAAACATTACAGAGACTCAAGGTAAAATGGATTGGATTAAAACTCAACCCACCACTTATTTTATGTATGCTAGAGGGGATAAACAAAGAAGAAGAAAGAAAGTAGTGGGAAGAAATAGAGAGGAATGTAGGGTTTTATCCACAAGAGAAGGAGACTACAACAAAAGCCTAGAATGTCAGGGAGGCCACCAAAGCAATGAAGGACATGGAAACAGATTGAGTTGGTCAGAGGATGAGCAACATTTTTAGTAGGGTGTGATGATGAGGCTCATCAACCAGTAAATCATATGGACCTTAATTCACCTCTAGCTCACTAAAATCAACTTTTCTCAGCATTCTTTACATGTTTTAATTATGTTTTTCTTAATGAGGAGAGTAAAGATGAAATTTCATGTCTAGCACTCTAATGTGCATTGACTATAGGTTTTGGAGCAAATTTTGGCTAATTAAAGTGCAGGAACTCGAATGGAAACAAGAAAGAGGGATTCTAGGAGACAATATCTCCCTCATTAACTCCTCACTCACTCGAAGATTCCTCAATCAAATCTCATGATCTCGGAGTTGTAAGCAACCGAGTCATGAAGTTTATTCGCAGCCAACCTAGTGACATTTGAAGACTAGTTTATCTCCAGATTGGAGCCAAGCCTCCCTAAATTTGAGCAATTTGTTGGTAAATTCAGTTGTATAAATAAAGATGCCTAGGGACTCATTAGGATTCATATTTTTTGTTAAAGATAGTTAAGCAGTTTTCGAGTTGAACCATTATAACCAAGCACTCCTACGCATTTCATATTTCTTTAATGAAAATGAGCAACATTCCCTTGATCGAGTACTTAATTGACTTAAAGTGGTGAAGCTCTTGGGTTAAGGCCAAACCCTAGTAGCAGAGGTCCTTGTTCTTGTATATGTATGCTTAATTTATCTGATAGTTAGTTGTTAATCTCATTTTGGTATTGTTAATTTGCAGGTATTGGTACATTTGATTAGTTTGCTTCCACTTGTAAATAGTTCTGATAGTAGCATTGTAGTGATAAGAACATATTCCAAAAAGGCTGGTAGCAAGTGGTTTTCACCTCATTTCTCTCTTTCAGAGCTCATGGTTTGAGGAATACCTCCCATGCAACCCAAAAAGATAGAATTCTATCTTTATGTATAATTTAGGGTGTTGGTTGTAATTAGGTCATTATCTTACAGTTTCGTAGATAAGTTGTAGATGGTATTTTCTGATCTCTTCATTTTTTCACTGATCCCATCTTGCTTTCATATTGGTTCCAAGCATTTCCGTGTATGAGATTAGCAAAGTGAATAGTGGTAACTTTCTTTTCTTTTACTTGAATACACCTTTCTTGTTTTTGACCATTTCATATATAAATGCTAAGAATGATGTTTGTGGATTGGAGGAGTTTCAAAATTGCAATGAGACACCATCTCATGAGCCTTTGCCAAGCCATATCCACCAATGATTTCCAAAAGTCACTAGAGTCCCAATTTGAATTCATGTCTTTTGAAGAAAACTAGCCATCTCTCTTGAGCAAATCCAACCATCTTCAAGCTTTGACTTGAGTTATAAGTAAGTTCATATCATTTCCATGACTTATTCCCTCGTTATTCAACTTTAATAATTTTTTTAAGTGCTAAGTGATTTAAGATATTTTTTATAGTTCAATGAAAAAGGTAAATTAGGTGTTTGAAACCTTTTCACCCCCAATTATGACATTTGACACAAAAGTTTTTAGCAAGTGTAAATTTATCCCTCGAGATATTTCATATTAGGATTTTTATGATATAAGTGACTTTCCAATCCTCTAGTATTTAATACCCTAGTGAATCTCTCTATTAATTGGAGGAGTAAGCTATAGATAGATAATATAATTTTTTCTATCCTAAGGGTTCAAAAAATGGTATTTTGTCAGTAATTTCAATGTTACTATTTTTGAGCATTTCTTTCAACAACTCAATATTATGGTAAGTGTAAGTACATAGAACTCGGTTACATGTGTTGTTATATATTTCATTGATTATGCATTTTTAAGAGTTAAAAGAACCACATTTTGAATACAAATTAAAGGCAACACCAATCATGAATTTGTTGCACTATTAATGCATTATTTTGGAAATATGGGTTGAAGGAATTGTTTGGTTTAAAGTAATACAATGGAAGGTGAATGCATAAAGTTAGAAACAACAAAAGGTGAATGCAAAAAGGCAAAGAAGTAGAATAGTATATTCCATAATAAATTATAATATAGATTGCACACGGGATTGGTGGTGTCTATTGTTAGTTGGTTGCTACAAATTTGAGAAGTGGAGGAGATTTGTCTCTCGTGTAAGTTGGTCCCTACAAATTTTTGTGACAATAGATTGGTTCCTAGAAAGAACTATAATATAAACAATTTTTGTAGTTTTTGTCCTTAAGGTATTTCCATGTAATATTGTGTTTATCAAACAACTTATATGATTATTTTCTAATGTTCCTCAATGTTTAAATAAGTAAAAAAAATCTTATACTAGTTCACTCACATTCTTATTATAACTATGAAATCATTAATCATTTTTAGAGTAGCTTGCTTCAAAAGTAGCGTAACCACTAAAAGGAAGTTTTCAAAGGGGCCATGGCTAGTTAGGATGGTTCTTTCACTAATAAATATCCATTATTCCTAGGAAAATTTTTATTTATAGAAGATAAGAACTAGAAATAATTGAATGTCTCTTTTTCTTAACATTTGACTATATATGGTGGATGGCTATAATGTTCTAGCAACTCCTCCATTTGATCAACATGATAAGAAGTATTTTGATAAATAATGCAATAACAATGAATCACAACTTGTGTTTGTTATTAGCATGAATTTTTGTTAAGGTAATGTAGTGTGGGTTTACAAGAGACCATTTGGAAAAGCTTCAAAACAACTATGAAGGAGATCACAAGATAAAAATCCAAATGCTTCAAAGCCATAGAGCTTAGTTTGAGAATTTAAACATGAATGGAGAAGTAAATATTAAAACCTTCTTCCTTTGTGTAGATAATATTGTCAATAATATAAGAGTGATTGGTGAAAAGTTTGAGGAATCAATGATGTACTAAAGGCATTGAGACCTCTCCCCATGAGATTTGATGCAAGGTTTCATCTACTAAAGAGATGAAATATGAAAATAATATCAATATGGATGAGCTACATGGGATTGTTATCACCTGTCACACCAGCTTATATTTGTGTTAAATCATCCTATTTTCATCCCTGGTGTACAGAAGGACATGTGCATCCTTCGTTGACTAAAGGAAGATCTGAAATCCAAGAGCCGAAATTTGGAAGTTGAAATCTAAGAGGCTAAATTCAAAGACCAAAATCAAAAGGGAGAGTCAATGTTTGGAGGCCGAGATCTAGAAGGGAGATTTAAAATTTGGAGGCTGATTTTCAGAATGATGGATTTCAGAGATGGCTAAGAATATTAGAACCTGATATATGAAGGACTGACAGAAAGTCATATTCGGACTTTGGTATATCAGAGGTCCAAAAATAAGATACCATGGTAGTTTATTTAAAATCTAACTCAAAATGGAATATCAAAGCAAGTAGTGAGAAGGGAGGTTATTTGCGATCTTCAGAGATTGGATTTTCGTAACTCCTTAACAAATGGAATTATTTGAAAAGCTCTGATGCTGTAGGAAATTGGAATTAAAAATAAAGTTGTTATAAAGCTAAAGGACCCAAGGAGCTTTTCTCTCTCCTCTAGAGGACACATGGGAGCTAGTGATTGGCCCTAAGAATATGATGAGGTAGATGACATCAGCATGATGTGGCAGTACAAGACACGTGGAATTTAGTTTTAGAGTTTCTGGGTGGCCTAATGAGGAGAATATGTGTTTTTTGTGTCACCACTTAGGAGCAACCACGTGGAGATGATCACCGCAGCTTGATGTCATCTCAGAGGTGAGTATTTTAGAGGATGTAAATTTCAGAACTCATATGCAAATTACATTTAGAAAAAGTTACAATGAAAGGGGTTTTTGATGTCGAGTAGCACTTGGTTATGAAGACCCAAAGAATGAAGGGCGCAAAGCTAGGTCAAGCACCCAAGTGTTATGGACCATATCAGGGATGTGGATATGAGAACTCTAGTGTAAAATACTTTTTAGAAAAGTTACGATGGAGGGAGCTTTTGATATTGACTCGTGCATGGTCGTGAGTGATCAAAAGAACCTAGAGCATAGAGATGAAAGAGCACATCAGTTCTATAAAGAAAATTGGAGGAAGTGCACATCGTAATTCTATTATATTTTCAATTTGAAAAAAAAATCCAATGAATGCAGCTCCAATGAATGTATCTCTGATGTGTTGGTGGCACATGATTATGGAAACTCAAGGAGCCAAGGGTAGACAGTGATTGCAAAGGGAAATAAGCACCCAAAAGGAGCATGATGGATTTAGCATCAAAGCGCCAAGGTGTTGGTCATGGCACCTAGTCCGATGGAGCACAAATAAGAAGGGGGTTAATAACAAAGTGCCTAAAGGCATCAAAATTCTATGATTTTGTAACAATTTTTTTATAAGAGTTACAACACATCAAACTATGATATTGTGATAGAGGGATTATAGAGGATGAATGGATCGAAAACTACCAACTCCATTTAGTTATTAGTGAGTATAGGGCACATCCACTCCACCACATTCAATCACAACCTACTCCAGAAAGATTGATAACCCTAGTAGTTACACAAAGAAAATGGTAGGTGAACTAGAAGATAACCATGGGACGAATACCCTAACAAAGGTGAGACTAGATCATCAACCCACCACTAATCCATTTACTAGAGCCTAAGTCCACTTAATGAAATCATAGGAATCATAAACGAGATGTTTTTCTGTGTCAATCATGACATCTCATGTTTTATTAATTTTTGCATTTTTAAGAAAATAATTGAGTCAATTAGGTAATACTTAGGATAATGAGGCTAGTTCAATGGTCAACAACTATCTAGCTCATATACCTATAGGATTTTAAAATCTTTTGTAAGTTGTGCTTGTTTTATTTCTCGCTATGAAAGGGGAGAATAAAGTCATTAAAAAACTTCCAAAATTCTATTTACAGAGTTTCCCATTTCTGTGTTTGATGGTTCCAAATTCTGTTTTCAGAGGAGGTTCCAAGTTTGATTCGATTTTCCTATTCGAGAGGTTGTATTTATTTTTCATGTTTCGCAAGTTTATGCTTGCAGTAGGTATTTTATTTTTTAAGATTAGTGAAGAAAGTATGTGTTCTACCTCTATGTGTCATTTCATATGTGTATTTTCTTCACGATTCAATGTGTAATTATAGTTGTTGGATTCACTCTTAAGTCATATATTTACTTATATTATGTAATAGATGATGGTATTTGTGAGATTGTATATTTATCTATGTTATGTAATAGTAGACAGTGATTGTGAGATTGCAGATTTACTTGTGTTATGATATGAAGATAGTACATATGATACATTGAGCTGAAAGCCCTAAAATGCACTCTTTAATTTCTGCACTTCATTCCTTTTATCTTTTCATGATTCTACTGGTATTTTGTGACTAGGATTTTGTGTTTACCCATTAATTTGCAAGAGGTTCCTCTCTTATGTTTCTCTTTTCTATCTCCACTACAACGACAAAGTTCAGTAGCATTCACTGTGTGCCGGCCACCAGACCTGAAAATTTATTCTTGGGAATGTTATTTTGTCTATGAGCATATTGAATCTACATTTGAATAAGTAATTGAACCAAAATCTAAACTATTTCACATTTAACTCTTGATATGCACTAATTTATCTTGAAGAGAGACTAATGTGTCCTAGGCACTAAGCTCTCCTCAACCTAGGGGTTGTCTCCAAGAGCTACAACATCTTATGACATCATTGTCAGGGAATGATCAAAATGTTTTTCCCCGGGTACGACACTTGTACACCCATGGGTTAGATGAGCAAGAGGTGGTGTGAGTTGATGATTTCTCACCTTGGCGACGCTTCATTTGATCATCCTTGATTTCAAAAGGCCTCATTCTCACTCTGATACTTCTTGACAGAAAACGCCCCCTGAATTTGACCTTGAGATATTTCACTTAAAGGGGCTTTGGAAATGGCTCTTCCTACATTTTTGGCCAACAAATTTGCTCCACTATACTTGTTTTCTATCATTAGTTACCCACTTCACGCTTCTCCATTTAAATAAGGGTCTATCTATTTTCGTAGATTCAATGGAAGTGAACATAGAAGCCCAACCCAACACCTTAAGGGCTTTCATGAATCCATGGTGAAACAGGGGATTGTTCATCAAGATATGAAAATGAAATTGTTCATGTATTGTAGGGTTTGGTACAAAACACTACCTCATGGTAGCATATCTTCTTTAAATAGAATTTACATAGAAATTATTAGTTTTATCTTATTATAAATGTGGGCTAGAGAATGTTAATCATATTGAAATATTTTTCAAAATGCATTTAACCCCATCTAATGGATATTTGTAAAAATATAGTAAAAAAATATGTAATAATTTTCTAATTAAATTACACAAAAACCTAAAATATCTTAAACAACCCTAGATCTACTCCCTCTCAAAGCTAGGTAGATACTCACTTTAAGATGGATAGATACCCATTTGAAGATGCATCTACAGTGGTTTAATTTCCTCCCTTGATATAGTATATTCTAAGTGAATATCATGTATCAAGACATGGGTTCTCATAAACTTAGGATTCAAAAACCACTACTAAGGAAGTCAAGTTTATCATATTATTTTAATTTGAGGTTATTTTTATCTTAATGTAAGGGTTTGCAAGTGGCACTGATAAGCCATGTATTAACCCATCTTATTGTAACAAATCTCATTTACCTATTAATAATATCGATGCTAAAATAGAGCTTACCATACATGGCGAAGAATATAAGAATCTTGCTATATTGTAAGTTTATCTTATATATCAAGTAATTTAATTAAAATAGAATATTTATAAAATAATTTTATTATGAAATGATTTATGGTTTTTGAGCATGTGGTATTGATAAGTTGTAATATTGGTCCATAGTGTTGTAACAAAGTCTATGGTCTATTTAAAATGGTAATATATGAGTGAATATAAATGATTAACAATCTTGTTACAATACTTACCTTCCTAGTCTTTTACAATGTCAAAATTATAGTGAACTTGGGAGGCTTCTGTCCAAGCTTTTTGAGCATAGGAATAAAATCTTAAATCAAAATAAATAATTTGTTTTTTTTAGTCAGATAGACCAAATATTTAATCTTTAAATTTAAATACAATTTAGAAATTATTATTTTAACTTATATACTCTCCATTTATAACTATTATTTATATATTATATATTTTAATATAATATATATGATAATTTTCTTTATAAACCATATTAATAATTTTATTAATAAAAAATTCCCAATATAAAAAAAATATTTCTAAAATAATTATAAATTTATCCTATTATTTATTAGTAATTCTTATTTTTAAATTTATCTTATTATTTATTAGAATAGAATGGATCAATTTACGGTTGCACATTACATAATGGAATGGATTATCTTCTCCAAAATTACAATAGAAAGGTGTTTATGAATGAAAATTGTATAAACAAATACACCAAACTTTGACATTAGATATGTAAAGGTGATTGAAACACAATAACATACTTGAAAACTGTATGAACAGACTATAGTCCTCACGTTAAAAACGCATATGCACATGGTCCATGGCAACAACCTAATAATAAATATATATTTATTAATACCCCTTCAAAACGATTCAGAAAATTAATTCCACGTTATGCGGGCATTCCAGATCGGCAAACGGGACAGGTATTGCCAAAACGCAGCCACGCTGAAATGCAATGAGGATGGTAGACGTGGCCGCAGCGCAGTTGAGATGCCTCCTCACCCAATTCGTAATCGAAGTGGCAGACTGGGCAGCATGACCTGATACTATTATTATTATTTACCTGATTTGCTGAAATCCTTATGGTAGGCAATGCGGGAGGGGGCATAGTGTGACTGTTATGATGGGTTGTGAGGCGTTCAGTAAGAGCGTGTATCACACGATTAGCCTGGCGCTGGACTTCAACAAGATCACATAGCCTTCTTATTAACTCCAGATTACCACCACTTATTTCTGGTATCAGTTGATGTTCCACATGTTCTTCCATTGCCAGACATGAGTTGCTTAGATTTCTTGGGTTTCGTCATCATTGACGGCTATCTCAGTATTCTCAGGAACAGGCGGCAATGGATCCTCCCCTACAAGACCTCGAACAGGCGCTCTGTTATGATTGGTTGTAGGTTCAAGCATCTCACGGGTACTTTGTAGCAGGAGTTCAGCAAGAGAGTATAGCATCATTACTAGCTCTCGATTACCCACATTGAGATCAATATCTTGAGTGATTGTCTGAACAGCTTCTTGTGTAGCCACCTCATTCTCAGGAAGAAGAGGCAATCCGTCCTGCAATATAATAGCTTCTTCTGTCTCACCACCAATTACTTCTTCCATGTGACTATCAGATAAATGTTCCTCTGGATTGGATCTTCTGGGATCATCCTCGCTTATATTTCTACTCGCTCTTTCCGAGTCTCTTGCCTGTTGCCATTCCATATCGAAATATGAAACTAAAATGGATGGCCAAACCAAAATGGATGAGATAGGCGATCACCTATGAAGTGAAAAGTGAAAGCACCACAGAACTTCCTCACGTTTATGTCACTTATAAAACAAAACGTGTTTAGCTTAAAAACTACAGGAAGATGCACTTATTTATAATAAGCAGGCTAACCCTTTTAGGGGTTTCGTAGGGTTTTGTAGATTGAGATGGATTTATATTTTACATCAGTGTTTTGGGTTATTAATACCAGGGATCAATACCATGCATCAATATTTTGGGTTATCAATATCAGGGATCAATACCATGCATTAGTATTTTGGGTTATCAATACCAGGGATCAATACCATGCATCAGTCTTTTGGGTTATCAAATCATGGAAGAATACTGTGGGTTATCAATACCAGGCATCAATACTGTGGATTATTTTTTCTTTTTTTATAAAATTATTATTATTATTATTTTTTTTTTCTCTTAATTTATTTTTTATTTTTTTATATAATTTGACAAAGTCAAATTGTTAAACATTACATTACATCATCTTAACCTAAAACCTTTAAACAATAATACTAAATATTACAATAAAATTATAGTAATATACATATATAAACTTGCACATAAATATGTAACCAAATGCACTACCACATAAAATATCCCTTATGATATCCAACGTGGTTGTTGTCTCTACTATTTAGATGGTAGTTAATTAGTTAGGTGGATAAATTTTATTTTTTTCAATATAATAGCTTTTGCTCAATTTTACATTATGGTGGAAGAATATTTTTTCCAAAACAACTCTTACTTTTTT
>APFE030239817.1:2912-21885 GCA_000404065.3 Pinus taeda | reverse complement strand
CCTTAGACTCCAATATATAGAAAGGAGGTCTTTTCATTTGTATCATCCAAGAATTGTTCATTTATGTAATGTAAAGGACGTTTCCCCCTCGAAGAGGCTGAATTCTAAGGCATTGATCTATCTTTTCTATCTTCTCCTGAGCTGGTTTCATAACAAAAGAATTTGGGCTGAGGATTTTCCCATTGAATATGGTAGTCTAGGTAGTGAACTCGAGTGCTAGAGTGGCAGTTTGGCACACGAGGTGCCTGTGTAGATTAAAGATTGGCAAGGTTATTTGGACTTCATGGTGATGGAGATGAACGATTTATATAACAGGATCATGGTCGTGGTTGATCGATTTCCAAGTATGTTGTCTTTGTTCCAACAAAGATAAATTTTGGAGCCAAGAAGACTACGGAGTTGTTCTTCAAGAACATAGTGAAGTACTGGGGAATCCCACTGAGCATTGAGTCAGACCGACATCCACAATTTACAGGCATATTTTGGACCATGTTATTCAAGCTAGTCGGGAAATATTTGTTGATGAGTTCGAGTTACCATCCACAAACAGATGGACAAACTGAGAGGATCAACACACTATTGGAGGACTACTTGAGACATTATGTGACAAGTGATCAGAAGAATTAACTGGAACTCTTGGATGTAGCTCAGTTCACTTATAACATACAGGAGATTTGTACGATAGGGTATAGTCCATTTGAGTTAGTGAATGGACAGATGCCAATCGCACTAGATACCATAGTGATGGGAAGTATTTTTAGGAATCCTCATGTGAAGAAGTTCATGAAGTTTTGGGATGAGACCTTGGAGTTAGCACGGATGTGCTTGCATGAAGCTGCAAGGAGAATGAAAAAATGGGTAAATAAGGATTGAAAGGATGCACACTTCAGTGTGGGAGATATGGTCTTCCTCAGGATTATTGGAGATCAGTTTCAGCCACCTAAAGGGAATATGAGATCGTTGATGAGGAAGTATGAGGAACCATTCTGGGTTAAGAAGTGAGTGGGAGAGGTTGCCTATGAGTTGGAGCTTTCGTGCCTTATACATATGAAACATCCTGTTTTCCATATCAATCATTTGAAGAAATGTCGACTTGATATAGAATATCCAAAGAGAGTGGATCCATCGAGGGGACCAACAATGATTGTCGATAGGACAAACCTTGTGATGGAGAAGATTTTGAATCTTCAGACAACAAGAATTGGGAGTCACACAAGATGAGAATTTCTTGTTAGATGGAAGGATGCATTGGAGGAGGATATCTAGGAAATGGAGAACTCACTTTAGAGATGGAAGCAAAAGATTGACGATAGGAAGCTACGGAGGATAGGCAAATTTCCAAGGACGACAATGACCTTAGGTGGGGGAAATGTAATGCCCACAGGTTATTGTGGCATTTGGGTGGCATGGGCACACCCATCGAGCACATTTAAATGAAGGAAATAAGTTGTGAGCTATGAGTGACTCGTTGGGGAATGGTGAGATGGGAGGTGAGTTGGTGAGTTGGCACACACAAGATGAAAGTGGCAAGCTAGCGAGAGAAAAAAGAAAGTCAAAACCAAAATACGACTAAGTGTAAACTGCATGTTACAGGCAGGTGGGCGGTCCTGGGTGTTGGCACCCCTACCCCGAGTCGATAGTGGAGAACATGAACGGTGGCTCGGCTTGCCTCTTGGCCTGAGCCCCCACCCAAACTAGTTGGCACTTGTATATATTGGAAAAGACGGAGCGTGGAAAGAGAATCAAAGGAGTGTGAGCATCCACAATACTTAGCTTTGCGGTAGGGAAGTCTTGGCAAGGCAGGTGAGCCCGCACAATGGCAATCTAAACGCAGGCTTCAATGGAATGACTGTAGGTAGGGTAACACAAGGTGTCCACACCTGCAAGGTGTGGAAATCTGTGTAGTTGGCAATAGGGCGAGGACGCCCACTGGTTGGAAAATCGTTCAAAGGTGTAGTTGGGGTGACTAATGGAGCGAGCGCCCACCGAATGAAGGGTTGACATGACGGAAGGATGAAACATGTGAAGCCAAATGATGAAGGGTATGGGTAGAATGTAAGCAATGTCCAAGGTGGGAACAAGGTGCTCAGCTGAGGGTGAACATTGCAGCGACCAGAGGCTAAGCTACACGATAGCTTAATGTTCGAAATTTGTATAAAGCTAATTGAAGGTTTTCTCCTGGTAAATTTTTATTTAATTTTATTCTACACATTAAATGTTTGATATGGTTAATGAAGTTAAAGTTAGTCATAGTTTGGAAAGCATGAGTAGACGAGATGAGCTCGGGTGTAGGTGCCCGGTGGATGGAACGATGGGTGAGGATGAACGGGAGAATCGGCGAATGTTGAACCGGCAAGAATTTGGCATGCAGAGGTGTGCCGATGGGTGAGTCGTGCAAGCACTCCTGACATGACAACATGGTCGATTGTTGGTGGTGAACGCGGTTGTAGTGGGAGCTGGGTGAGCATGCCTGGGTGCGGTGAAACGTGAACGAAGTAAACATGCTGTTGGTGGGTGAGTTGGTTAATGAGCTCGGATACGGGTAAATGTTGAATGGTTTGGGTAGTCGTGATGGGTGCACCAGAATGAAGGTCGAGTTGTGGAACAAGGCATTGGTGAATGGTGGGCCATGTACGGGTGAATGATGACGGGCGACACGATGAAACGATGAACGAGTGACATTGTTTGGTGGCTGGGCAAGGCTGCATGATAGGTGCAAGAAGGTGGATTTGTATATGTGTAAAGGTGAAACTTGGGGTTTCCCTTAGTTGTAAGCTTATATGTGAATTCTTAATCTTAACATTATTGATACGTGTAGACTCATAATTACAGGGAGTTGTCCCTCCCATTATATTCCACACTACACTTGAATGTTAATGATGTTAATATGATTAATGATGAAAGTTTCCACTGTGTTAATGAAAGATATGCTTAACTGTTGAAAAATAAATGGTCAAATGAGTAAATAGTGAATGGTTTGGAAGGTTGCGGTGGGCGCACCCGAACGAAGGTCAAGTTGTGCGACAAAGGCATTGGTGAATGGTGGGTCGTGCACGGGTGAATGATGACGGATGGCAGGACGAAATGACGAATGGGTGAATTTTCCCGGTGGCTGGGAAAGGCTAGACAATGACTGCAGGAAGGTGACTTTGTATAAGTGTACAGGTGAAACTTGGGGTTTCCCTCGATTGTAAGATTATATGTGAATTCTAAATATTAACATTATTGATATGGGCAGACTCATAATTAAAAGTAGTTGCCCCTCCCATGATATTCCATTATCCACTCAAATGTTAATGGTATGATGAAAGTTTCCATTGTGATAATAAAAGATATGGTTAGCTGTTGAAAATAAAACTAAGTATAGAAAGTAGGCGTAGTTCGTAATCATTAGTATTGTTAAAAAGAAAATTGTCAGTGGTGTTGCAGCTCCCATAGTATGGTTGGAAGAGTACGACTAGTGTAGGGCCATGATAAGTGGTATCCTAGCATATAAGCTTACAACTAAGGGAAACCCCAAGTTTCACCTTTACACTTATAGAAATTCATCTTCCTGCACCTGTCATGTGGCCTTGACCAGCCATCGGGAAAAGTCACCCGTTCGTCGTTTCATCATGCCTCCCATCGTCGTTCACCCCTGCATGGCCCGCAGTTCTCTGATGACTTGTCGTACAACTTGACATCTGTTCAGGTGCACCCACCATGACCTCCCAAACCTTTCATCGTTTACCCATGCCCAAGCCCGTTCACCAACTCGCTCGCCAACAACATGTTCACCTCGTTTGTGTTTCATCGCGCCTGGGCTCGATCACCTAGCTCACCCTCCAACCATGTTCACCACCAATTAACCATGTTGTTGTGCCGACCACGCCTGCATGACTCTCCTACCAGCAAACCTCCGCATGCCTAAGGCCTCACTAGGTCACCATTCACAGACTCTCGTTCAACCTCACCTAGCATTTCTCCAAACATCGTGCACTCGCACATGAGGTTTCCTTTCCTGGCTCTCCCTACCGTCATCTACTCACACTCGCTGATTGTGCAACTGTTCCACCAAACTTCATCATGTGCGCCCACCAGTGTTGCCCGGCATGTGCTCCAAACGATCATCTAAACAACTCATTCAGTTGTGCCCTGCAGTTTGCACACACCACCACGGCACACAACTTCGACCTATAGATTGTGTGCTTCGGCCCCATGTCTGCCTGCACCTCTGTTTTGAGTTTCAGACCACTAGCTTGAACCTCACACTCCCTTTGCTTGTACGCTTGCTTGTTCACCTTAGATCAATTGTTTGTCTCCTCCCGATTGCCATGTTCTTATACACTTCACCACCATGGTTCTCTATATCGACTTGCCCAGCCGACCATCCATTTGGCCCATCATTTAATATTTCTCCATGTTGGCTCATCGGTTGGGCACCCCCACTCAGGACTACCTCACCTTATAAACCACCATCTATCGACAGAGCCATTTTTACATGTGGCCTCACATTTTCCTCCACATGGATACTTTTCTTGCTTGGCTCGCCCATGCTCCTATGTCATGCACCCTCACCAAAACTGTCGGTAGCTCCATGGTGTTACATCCTCCCCCACTCGAAGTCATTGTCGCCCTCAACAATATTCCATCCCAGCAACCATCATCACCAAGATATCATCCACACAACTTTGTATATGGGTAATCTAGATGTCCACTAATCAACCTACTCCATGCCATAGATATGCCACTATTCTACAAGGAATCATGTGCTGCTACCCCTACTGTCGTTGATTAGTTGGGTAGCTAATCCAACCATGCATCGCCTCCATAAGAGCTCATGCCCCACGTCGTCATGACTCTCCCCTACATGTTATTTTCCAACCTGTGTCCCCGACCTGCGGCTCCGTTTTCTGTGTTTGCCCCAATTTAGTGTCTTGGCCCAAGAGTATGCCTACACCTTGCCAAATTTCAGTCCTCCCCATGTTAGCTCACCCTCATGCTCACATGAACACTTGGAAACTTGCTTGAATTATTTTTTCCACCATTCCAATGCTTTACTTATATGGTGGTTGACCCATCATTCGGGGGGTCGACTCACTAAGTCGACCCACCGTTTCATCCAACTCACCCCAACTTCATGTCGACCCATGGTGTGGGAAACCATGTGTGGGACCGCCGCCACATATAAACTTTCCACCACCCAACACTTAGTCATTTTCACAAGATGACTTCCCATCACATGTTTCCTTCTTTCGGTCAGCTTGTCGCATCATTCACATGTGCCCTCAACTCACCGTTCAGCCACCCATCTCGTCGCTCACTCATCATATGCTTGTGCCAACTCCAATTGACCCGTTAGTTAAATGCACCCAACTGGCATGCCTGACTCATGGTATTGAAATACACCCCCACTCTAAATGGTTGTCTTCCTTGAGAACACCATCATACGACATCACAAAGTGTCACTAGTTCCAACATCTAAAGATGCCCATGTTGCCTACCTCTGCTCTGCCATCACACAGACCATAAGGGCTCATGTCTCTATGAATCAGAAAGTCTCCTCAATCCATGATCATCAACCACATCATTCGCAATCCCCACATGTTGCTCCCACTGTGGGAGGCTGGTCCCTCCAATTCAAGCTACATGCTTATAGAAACATATCGTTTCGACCTCATCATGTATCTACATCATGTGAACTACTGCCATGATACTCCAACACAATGCTAACACATTTCTGTACACTTCTGAACCCCATGATTTGAACTAGTTAGGTAGTTATTCCAACTGTCACACTCAAGCCATGAGAACCCACATCCTCATTCCATCATCAGTCGTTTCTCAGACTATTGTCACAACATCAACTCAATCAAGAATCCGTCTCCATCTAAATAAGCCATGCCTAGGTCCATCAAATAAACTCCATCTCATCTGCAACATGTTTTCCATGATGTTTGGTGTCAATGTGCTGCATGAAATCAGGCACATCTATCCCAACATCATCATCGATATGTGTAAGATCCATCTCCTCAAAATGAAGAGACCCTCTCATCAAACCTGACTCTCGATATGCCACATCTAGGTCCATGAAGCAACCTCCATCATATCTGTAATGTGCCATCTCTCAATTCTACAAAGGAAACAAGTATACACCTATCTCATCTCCCATGTGCTGCCCATGATCATAGACCAATCAACTCCCATGTATAAAAAGTGGTTAAGTCTCAGCTTAACCTAGGCCCAAGTATTGCCAGTGAGGAATCATCATCATTGCACCTCATTCACTCCAAAGTGTCTCATAATGATACTCCACAACATGTCACTCTCTCAAGCACACCCATACATGTATTCAAAAGTATGCACCCCATACTGCATCAAACTCCTTGACTTTAGCTACTCAATGCATCAGATCCTCCAATTCCACCATAATATGATGTCCCAAAATGTCGAAACCTCATGTCATCAAGTGCTCCATGAGTCATCTCCAACCAACATCCCAACAAGCATACATGTCTCGGCCCAAAGGTCTTTGTAAGATGCCTCAGCTTTCCATGTAGTAAGAATGCTCCATAGTTTGCTCACAAATCCAACCAAGTCCATGGCCTTGTTGTACAAGAGTGCACAACATCTCCATCAGTTCAGAAGTAAACCATCTCCATGTCACACCAACAAATCCACCTGCACAACACCTCTACTTTGGCACTCCTCATTGGATGCCCATAAGTGAGACCTCTACAAGTGCTCCTGCATAATGTCCCTACATAAGACCACCATGCTTCATGTCTCCAAATCAATGTCCATAACTCAAGTTTCCCATGTTGTCCAACTAAGTAGACCCATCACAATTATCGGTCATCCTCATTCAAGTCTCTTACATCACATGAGTCTCTTACACCATGGATCTCCCACTGAAGATTCCACCAAGACTCCTCTTGGTCTCAGCCATGAGAAGTCCACCCAAGTGCCATCAAACTCAAGTGTGTTCCCTTCTCCTATCTATCCATGACTTATGTTGGGCACTTAGCCAATTTCTCCATATGGATAAAGCATGACTCATTCCTCTGCAATGATCATCACGTTCCTCCCTTGTCACAGGAATTTTCACCTTCTACCATAAGGTCACAAACAACCCCAACAAGCTCTGCAACAGTCAATGGTCCTTGCCTCTCCATACAAGGCTCATCGTAGACATCCATGGTAAGATCTCCCATCGGATTGGCAAACTGATTTTGCCTTTCCCTACATATGGCCCATCTACCAAAATCTCAAATGAAACTGCACCAATGTCTGTAAAGTACATGATCCTAGTCCAACTTGATCAATTTCAAGTTCATCCTATACTATTTTCATGCTTGCAACTTCCTCAAACATCACAACTTCCTCTTCTTCGTCATCGCAATCTACATCTACAACCTACTCCATTGCCAACCAAGTCAAAGAAGTTTGTCTTTAACATTTCTTTCCAAGACTTCAAGTTCTCCTCTTTCATCAACTTCAACCTATATAAGGTTAGCAAGAGCCTCCCTTGACATTCTTCCAAACCTACCATGTCTTGTCGTTTAGCTTGGCCTAAGCACGATGCTGCACCCCCGCTAAACCTGTCACAAATTATTACACTTCCCTTTTGCAAATCTGAATCACTTGTCACAAATGTCAAGTATTTAACTTTCTTCATCACGTATAAGTACCTCTAATACCAACTGCCACACCCCTACACTGGCGGAACTCTTCCAACTACACTATAGGAGGTGCAGCACCACTGACCACTTTCTTTTTAATAATACTTGCGATCGTGGACTATGCCTACTTTCTATACTTAGTTTATTTTTCAACTTTCCTATGTATATATTCATTAACACAGTGGAAAAATTCTTACATCATTCATCTTTATTATCTTTTACACATAGACGCACAATAGATAATAAACTGGGATAGGAATCTCCCTAAAATATGAGTCTGCCTGATAGTAGTAATACTTCACAAAATATTCAGTTTTATAGTCTTTGCACGAAACCCCAAGTTTCCTTGGTACAATATGATTCAAATTTTATCCTAAAACACTCTCTAAGTTTTTATAACTCTTTAAAATTCATGCCAAAATTTGAAAGACTTACAAAGGTCAAGCTTTTCAGAAATACCCTCAGAATAGTTGTAAGTTGTGAGCAGTGCAAAACAATGAGGACCCTCAGTCGAGTGTGCAGACCGTTGGCCCATGGTAATGCACGCTTCCATGAAACAACAAAATGAGAGGTCTTTTTGAGAAATAGGGGAAGTTTCTGAGATGCGATTAGTGATCGCATATCGTCAGGAAAACCCCTAAGAGACAAAAAAGCCCCAACCGATGCGAACCTGAAAAGTCAAAAACCATAGGGAATTTGCCGATTCGTCAGAGGCGGGTCCCACACAAAAACCAGTAGGATATTAGAAGGGCTTCGAGCGGTATATGGTTTCAACTGAGTCCCGATCGATGCCAGACACTAGCTGCCACACATCTGGTAGAAGAGAGAGATGATTGCTCACATCAGATAGGTAAACGTTATGCAACTTACCCGCCCTATATGGATGAAAACCATAGGGTCTGGAGGATCCAGATTTATGGTGGACATATAATCTGACGTATGGTCAGATTCAACGAGGTAAACATAACGAGTTGTATAAGGTTTGAAGTCTGGCATGAATGATGATTTGGAAGAAGTATCATGTTTATGGGAAATTTAGGAGTTAAGTGGTAATAACGACCGTTCAAACATTTCCAAGAGAACTAACACTTAGTTCGTTATGAAGCAATTGGCCACCTCCCTATGAAGTTTTACACAGTGATGATGAGGCGAAGCAGGTGAAATCAAATGGACAGAGGCCAAAGAACTAGAATGCCGGGAAGCAGAAACGAACAGTCAGAAAGCATATTGGCTTTAAAGACACGAACTGGCAGAGACAATCTAAGCAGCTAGAAAGTAGTGAGAAATGCGAGTAGAAATCTAACAACAGAGAACAGAGAAAGTAAGTCGAGCTGACCTACAGAGCAAAGGCAGCATCGAGACAGAGACAAAGATAGTTATAGAGTTTGTGTATGCCAGAGAAGGCTTGAGAGGTTCAAGTGAACTTCTCGGCATAGGCCTGTCATGTATGAGTCTCAAATTGGGTTCATACTACTGTCACCAGTAGAGGTCGAGTTTCAGTAAGGATATTTTGTGTACTTCAGTCCTACTAACTTATATCTATTGAGTGAGACTCAAATTGAGCTTAATGTTGTAATAACTTTGCCTTAAAAACATAATAGAGAGGTCACCACTAAAATTTGGACCAGGAGACGTAGCCCAGGAGCGTTGGGTGAACTCCTTATTAAACTTGTTGTATTTACATGTTTTCCTATTGTGTTTTCTCTAAATGCTTCAATGTCTATGTATTTCGTAATCTTATCGATTTGTTGCATAAAGTAACATAGGCACATCCACGCACATGAGTTTCTAATACCTATAATTTTCTGTCTTAGATAAATTCCAGGTCAAGTGGTATCAGAGCTCTAGGTTATTCAGGTTAGACAAGCTTGTGCTGGATTTTTTCGTTAAATGCTAACTAGATTAAAGGTTAAATTAGGAGAAGAAGAATTGGTTGAAGCTAAGCCTGAAATTGGAAGAGTCTACCCTAAGAGGAAAATGTCAAGAGAAAACCCCTTGGAATCAGACTCCTAGTTCATGGATGGTTTCATGACCATGAAATCCATGGTAGAAGAAATGTATAGAGAATTTAAGAAAGGTAGAGAAGAAGGTTCAACAAACTCCAAATGAGAAAAAGGAGAAGAAGAATCTCTCCTCCATGACCACTCTAAAGGCAAAGGGAAAGAAGAAGAACTTCCCACACCTCCTAGTAGCCTTGAAAATAAAAAGAAAACATCCCTAATTAAATTAGATGTTAAATTTGATTTGTAGATATATGATGTAGATTTGTAGGTAGAGAAGCTGGATAATTGAATTTCCCAAAAAACGTCATTTAGGGCCTTAAAATGGCTCCAGAAGTTTAGGACCCGAAAAACTACTAAAAATAGTAAGTTGTGCTATAATTAAGGAAACTGAAAAACTGAAAGAGACAGTTGTGGGGGTCCAAGTGGGATAGGTGGGTGGCCGCCAACATCCACTTGGATCATCGAGGAGTGGTAATTCCAGCCAATGCATTACAAGATATGGTCGGATTCATTTATTCTTTATCTAGGCTTTGTTCTTGGAGTATATCCTCTTCTTTTCACCTTTCTTGCTCCTTTTCTTCTTCCTCTTCACAAGCTATGTAGAATAATTTCTTCTGAGCACACTTATGACCTTTAGCGTATTTTCTATCACAACTATAACAAAAGCCCTTTTTCTCTTTTTCATTCCAATTGTTTTGGTGTCACACTTATAGGTTGTGGAAGACATGGGGCAACAACACTTCCATCTTTATAGTTGTGAGTGATATGCTTCCTGGTTGCCATAATTTTGCTTTCCATTTTTCTTGCTAACCTGAATTCCTTCTCTAATGAATCAGGTTCCCAAAGGCAAACATCATGTTGGATATTATCTTTTAAAGTCCTTATGAACACATCAATCCTATGCTCCTCTGGAATATCTTTTACCCATATGTTCAATTTTTGGAACTCCTCGATGTGCTCCACTATTGAACCCTTTTGTTTGAGACTTACCATTTGGCTAAAAAAGGTGTTGATTTTTGTATCCTTATAATGTGTTGTCAATTCTTCCGTAAAACTTGCCCAAGTCATAATTTGTTTATGAGAGCAAAACCATTGATACCATACAAACTGATTTGGTTCCAAATATAAATTTTCAATACGTACCTTTTGTGTGATTTTCACATTATTGAGATCTAAAAGTTGCTCCATCTGTAATATCCATGTTGCAGGATCCTTGCCATCAAACTTCCTCATATTGATTTTTGGAATATGGTGGGTCTTCGATCGAACATTAGAGTCTATGAAATCATGATTAACATTTCTTTTGTTCTTATCATGAGTTTTCTTTACTACCCTTTCACCATTAGTAAGCATTTCTTGTAGAAACTTTGTTAAATGTGTCTTCAAATCTGTCTTCAAATCTTACATGTCTCCCTTCAAATTTTCCATGCCTGTCTTCAAATTTGTCCTCAAATCTATCTTCAAATTGTCCATCTTAGCTACTACGCCTTTATTTAAACCATCCATCTTAGCTTCTACATCCTTCTTTAAACAATCCATCTTAGATTCTGTTAATTTTTGTGCAAGTGACACTTGTTGCAGTTGGTCTCGTAATTTTGATATATCATGTTGCATTTCTTCCTCTTCTTCATGAGTCATGTTAGAGCTTTCAGGTTGCTTACTAGGTGTTTGTATTTTCTTTCCTTAGGGCATCAATTACCAATAATAATGCTTTACTATGCCCTTTGAATTCCTTCAAACTAGTTTTTCAAACCAAGCTTATGCAAATAGTTTAAAAAAACTACACACCTTTTTTCACTTTGTAGGAGATTGATATTGAATCTGATGTATATCTATTCCAAATCATCTAGTTTTGAAATTGTGATCTGCGGCAGCCCTCTACGTCCTCTTTCCAATCCCGCCAGTCTAATCCAAATTGGATTCTCTAGGGAAGAGTTATGCCAAATCTCCCACAGTGACCTAATAATAGACTAGTTCAGTAGAGTGAACTTGTATGACATGCCACAAGTCACTGTTTTTACCTTTCGCTCTGAAAAATATATACAAGAATCTATTGTCCTTCCTCTTTCTATACCTTCTTACGAAATTTCAATCCAATGCTCAGAGAGAAATTTATGATGATTTTCCTTAGGTCACTTGTTTGGAATGTAAATTAGGCGTCTACAAAAATACCAACTTCCTCAGATCATATCTCCACAAATATAGTGTGAAAGGATCTAAATTTTGGATCCGAGGTTTAGTGCGATTTTGTCTCAAATGGGTTTTTTGTTAGCTTCTGAAACATCGTAGAAAAAAATTTATACAAAAAATGACACAATGACCTATTTGGAGCAGTGAAACCCTAGAAACCAAAGCTTTCATTCCAAATGTTATGAAATGAGCTCACAAAAGGATAGAAAAGATAGATCAACACCTTAGAATTCAGCCTCTTTAAGGGGGCAACCTCCTTTACATTACATAAATGAACAATTCTTTGATGATTCAAATGACAAAACCTCCATTGTATATATAGGAGTCTAATGAGTCACAATATAACCCACCCGACCTAAGAATAATAATATAAAGCCACAAAAATAAAAATAAAGGGATTCTATGGGGCATAGTAATAACAATTTGGGGACAAAAGGGGCATAGTAATATTAATAAGGGATACAACTACAATAGTAATGGGGTAACCACTAATATTATAGGGACCTAAGAGGGGTGGGTCAACCTCCCGAGGCCATCCATGTAAATGGTCCACGAGAATATCAAAGATCGTGTCGGCTCACCCAAACCTTTATTCTGCACATCGGCCCACCGACTCATTCGATTTTTCCACCCTTCTTATAAACTCATCACATGTTCCCATACCTAGCGATTTTCTCATTTCCGGTTTTTCAACTCTCCCAATGCCTCATCACAGCTCATCATTGCATGTTTTCCCAAGTGTATTTAATCGAATACCTCGCTCGTCACACATGCTAGCTCATCGCCTTTAACTGAGTATATGCCACCCCTCCATCGCACAAAAGAAATTCTCATCTCATGGGTGTGACACACACCAATGCTTGGTTTTGTCTAGTGCCTCACATGCTCTCAAATCGACTAGAAAAATAGGAAGAAAAAAACAAATGAGTTAAACTAGAAGTCCCTAGGTAAGGAGACCGAGCTTGTGGGTATGACACACACCGATGCTTGGTTTTGTCCACCACCTCACATTCTCTCCTACAAACTAGAAAAATAGGAAGAAAAAAAAATGAGTTAAACTAGAAGTCCCTACGTAAGGAGACCATTAAGTTGCCCACATGGCTCAATCAATTCACCGAATTCACAAATCAATCTATACAAGTCTTACACAATGGCTGAATTCACAAATAAATCTATACAAATCTTACACAATGGCCTTTAGTTTGAGAGATGAAACAGCCTCCTAGAAAATAGGAACTAATTCCTAATTACATTCAAAATCATAACTATTACCATTTCTCCATTATTTTCGAAGTATATCTAGTTGTCCTATTTTTCAAATATTCATCTAAGTAGTTACAAATTTTCATGGAAATTTAACAATATTAAACTTTTGAATTTAGGCTTCTTTGATCCATATTATGAAAAATAATAAAACATCTCATCACAGATTTGTCAACACTTTTCAAACCCTCAAGGGTGGTTCATCTCAAGAGAAGATGAAAAACAAGATCTTGGCATCAAGTTATTAGGAGAAAAAAAATTAGTTGTTATAATATAAAGGTTAGATTTGACTAAATAAACAATATTTTAATATAAAGAAATAATTGTTTATATTCAATTAAGGAAAACAATTAATCAAATGGAAAATTTTGATGAATCAATATCTAGAAATAAACATAATATTTAGATCAAACATAAACAATCAAAACAATAGAACAATTAATAAAATCAATATAATAATATAATAAAACAAAAATAATATCTGGGTCAAACATTAATAGTCACAACAATTAATTCTAAAAACTTATAAATAAATAAAAATGTTTTCAAAAATATGTTTATATAATTATTAGCCCAAATTAAGTAATTTCAATATTATAATTAGTTATTTAAGAAATACAAACTTTTAAATTCAAATTTTTTTATACAATTTGATATTATCACGCCAAGAGGCGCTCCACAATCGAGTATGGGATATGTCTCAAATAAACATGTAAACCTAAATGTAAATGCAAATGAAAATGCAAACATTTAACATGTAATGTTTAACATTTAACATTTTTAAATCTAATGTAGGCCCTATTTAGAAACCAACATAAATTCATCTTTACTCTTGATCTACCAAGCCCCCAGAGGAATCAAATATTTTTTCACTCTATACTAGTTGGTATATCAAGATAATTCTTTTTCACTCTATGCTAGGTGGTATATCAAGATAATTTTTTTCACTCTATGCTAGTGGTTTATCAAGATATTTTTTTTTCTCAATGCGAGTTGGTGTATGAAGATATTTGATCGTGCTTAGTAGATGTAAAGTAAATATTGATATATGATCATTTAATTTGCTATATTCACCTTAATACCATGGGTCAATACCATTGGCTCTCAATACCATGGGTCAATACCATGTGCCATCTTTATTTTTATTAATATTAATAATAGGGTTAATAATGTTTTTTTGCATGCTATTAACAATAATTTGGCCAATAGGCGTCACCTAAATAAAACAACTTTTTTGAGTAACATAAAGTGAATTATTGAGTAAATATAAAAAAGAAAAAATTGTTTTATTTATTTACCATACGCAATCAATCTAATTATTATTATGTATAAACACAATATAAATTTAAAATATAAAGAGGTTTATGAACATTAAAAAGATAGGTATGAGAAATAAATAAAATATAAATAAAATTGAAGTATGGTAAATAAATAAAACCTCTTTTTATACTTACTCTAAAGGTATGGTGAATAAATAAACGTGTAATCAACTAGAGGTATGGTAAATAAATAAAACCTCTTTTTATATTTAGTCCATAAAAACCTCTTTATATTTTATATTTAAGGAATACTAAAAAATGACATTTTATTTAAGTGAAGCATATGGGACAAATATCATTTTGATACCATGGGCTAAATACGGTGGGCCAAATACCATATTTAGAAAAGAGTTATGGTAAATTAATAAAAATATAAATAAACTAGAAGTATGCTAAATAAATAAAACTTTTTTTTATATTTACTCCATAATTCAATTTATATTTTACCAACACTCAAAAATGATGTTTTATTTAGGTGAACCCTACAAATAGGAGGGGCCAAATTATTATTAATACCATGTAAAAGAACATTATTAACCCTATGTTAGTCTTTCACATTAAGCACATTGTAAGGACTGGGTCCTACAAGGTGAGAAACCAATCAATCTCACACATAATTGTCCACTCTAAGCCACTGAAAATTAGGGGATGGTGAAATAAAAAATATTTAGGAATATGTGATGAAGAGAAATTTATTAAATTAACTAGAATATAGTTAGAAAATAAGTGCTATGTAATAAATAATTATTCTATATTGAAATTATAAATTATTAATCAATTTAAATAATAAAATAATCTAAGAATAACTTATTTAATAATATTATTAGTTACGGTTAACCTATTCAATGTGAGTTAGGTAGAAAACTATTAGTTATCATAATATAATAAATTATTGAATAATAAAACACTTAATATACTTAAAAATAATAATACTATCTCACCATAATTTATTAATACAATATTAAAAGTTAGGGTAGACTAATGTGAATAAGGTGGAAAACTAGGTGTTATAATAAATTAGTTGTAACATTATTAAAACTTAATTTATATAATGATGTTTGGCTAAAAATAAATTATTCCATAATAATATTAAAAATAATTCATTTATCCATTTAAAATAATAATATAAACTAGTAATAATATATTATTAGTTATGGTTGACTAGAATATTATTAAAAATAATTAATTTAAATAATAATAATAATAAGTTGTTATCTAATTAATTATCAATTTATATAATACTATGTTGTAAGATAAGTATTCAAGATTCTAGTAGTTTGGAGTGACTTAATTAAAGAATGTTTGGGTGAAACTTTATTGTTAGGAATGATTCAAAATATATTTGATTTGGATTGTTGATTTAACCTTGTGATCCATATCAAATTTAATGAGAAGATTTTTCTGCTGAAATCACATCCTAATATTTTTTTTGACATGTTTCGAACCAACGAGTGTGGTTCATCATAACAACAAGTTGAGGAACATGATCATGGCTGCAAGTTAAATTTATTACTCAAATTAGTGTTATATTTATATTTATTTCATTATGTCTAACCAAAATCTCTATAAGAACAATTGATCAAAGATTCAAAATGATAGAGCATAACTTATCAAGGAGGAAAGAAAATAAAGTGACCAAGGCAATACTATGAGCACAATGAAAGCAAATAAAAATAAGATAGAAAATAACTAAAGTGAAAAATGACAAGGGTGAGGAGAGGGAGAAGGAGTTGAGAAGGGAGTGCTAGGATACAACTTTTACTTAATTTCTAGCCATCGTCCCTATTGCGGTTTTGGCATGCCTCTCAATGTCAATCACTTCCCTTAGTTTCCTATGGTGGAAACGATCAATTCTAGCTATGACTTTGGATTCTTCAATATAGACATGACGTTTTGATTTCTGACCATGTTCTGAAAGGGCTGAAGTACAAGAGCCATTATGTCTAATGTGAGTAGCATGTTCGCTAATCCTCTGCTAAATCTACCTTCGTATTTTTCCTATGTAGGGGATACTACATGATTACCGCGAACAATGATTTGTCCCTACTATTTATTCACTTAGATGGATTGGTTTCTCACCTTGTCTTGAGGATGAACCACATTAGTTGGTTTGAAAAGTCGACCCAATCCCACATTAGTTGGTTCGAAAGTTCGACCCAATCCTTAGCATGTTAACTAATCCTCTGCTTAATCGACCTTCTTGTTTCTCCTATGTAGGGGATACCACATGATTGCCCTTCTATTTATTCCTATGCTTAATCGACCTTCATATTTGTCCTATGTAGGGGATACCACACGATTACACTGAACAATGATGCTCCTATGTAGGGGATACCACACGATTACCCTGAACAATGATGCGTCCCTAGTATTTATTCGCTCACATGGATTGGTTTCTCACCCTACCATGAGGATGAACCACATTAGTTGGTTCCAAACATAGACCCAATCCTTACAATGTGATTAAATTATTAACCACAATATTAATATTAATAAAAGTACATATGACCCATGGTATTGAGAACCAATGGTATTGACCCATGGTATTCATGTGGAAAGTAGGGTATTTAAATGGGGGATTTAAACCAACATAGATCCATCTTTACTCTAGATCTACTATGCCTGGGTGATATGAAAACTAGCATAGAGTGAAAAAAAAGTTTGATCCCTCTCAAGGCTTGCTAAACTAGCATAGAGTGAAAAAAGGTTTGATCCCTCTTAGCGCTTGGTAGATCCAGAGTAAAGATGGATCTATAGAGTGAAAAAAGGTTTGATCCCTCTTAGCGCTTGGTAGATCCAGAGTAAAGATGGATCTAGCAGAGATGCTCATTTCACAACCTACTATGAGGGGATATGTAAGTTTGTGAGCCCACTTGTGTAGCTTTAAAATAAAAATAAAAAAATAAAAATTATCTTCTATATAGAAAAATAATGTTCGTTATAATTAATAAAAATGAATATGTTGTAAAGTAATTTAAAGTAAAAAATATGTGAATCAAATGTTCAAATCTTATACTTTTCGAAAATATTTCTATGTTAATCATGTTAGATTTGTACTCATGGATCTATGCTACTTAATATGAAAAATATAAATAAATATTTATAATATAAATATAGTAAATATTATATAGCAATTATTGCATTTAGCAAAAGCAAAGAATTGTTTTCAAATCAATTTTAATTTATTAAATTTTAGAATAAAATTTAGAATGAGCATGGTCTATATGGGTGTAGTGGGTTTTTGGCAATTTTTTTGGGTCAATTTCTCCAAACTCTAGTAGAGATGTTTAAGAGCCATAAGATCAAGTTATTTAGTTTGCAAACCATCTTGAACCCATTTATTCATTAAAACATAAAAAGACATTTTATACATTAGATATTTGGGTCTTTAAAATATATTAGAATAACTTTTAATTTATTTAAATAAATTATTTTGGGGGTTTATATATAATATTATCATTTTCAATTTATGTTTGATGCAAATTAAGCAATAACCTCTAACTATTAGAGGTTCCAAGGTTCCCACAAACTTGTGCATCATATATATAACTTTTTTCAAAGTGAAATTATGACTAAGATATTAACTAACGAGCTTAGATCCATCTTAACTTGCATCTACCAAGCACTTAGATCCATCTTAACTCTCGATCTACCAAGCACGTAGAGAGATAGAATTATATCTCAAGGGATTTGATCCTTGGTAGATCAAGGGTTTGGATTTAGGCTACTTTAATTTTCCCTATTTAAATAGGCTATATTCAACATGAATACCCTAGGTCAATACAATAGGGATTCTTACGCTTGGAGCTAAAAAACAAAGTGTAACTTCTAAATTGAAGCTTTTATGATTCAACTAGTTTGATCGAAACCATCCAAAAAATTAAGATCAAAGTAGAAATCACATAACCTAATTAACCAACTAGGGTGATTACTAACGAGTGTGATCAAAGCCAAAAAGTTTGTTATGTGATTTCTACCGAAAGAATTTTACTAAAGAGTAACTTGATGAAGTTAAGTTTACTTAATTACACATGTTAATACTTAAATATTTTTTTTATATAAGGTTATTTTTGTTTTTATTTTAAAGAAGATAGAATGGTTACATGACATGACATTACATTACAACATTTGTACCATACTAGGGTGAGAGCTCCTCTATACAAATGATCTTTACTATGAGACTAGATGCATATTAACTCAAGAGTCCTAAGAGGGATCAAATATGTTGATATTCAAAGAGATCTCAAGAGATCTCATTCCTCTAGTCCCTTGGTAGATCTAAAGTTTAAATGGATCTAGGCCCATTTTAAAGAGGGATCCATGCAAATAGAAAAAAAAAGTGACTAACAATGATAGAGGAAGGATAAGGAATTGTGTTTTCTTTGAAATGTTTGATCCAAAAGATAAGCTTAATATTTTACAACCAATTGTATATTTTTATTTTAGATACTCTTTTAAATATAATACAATGGGATCATATTTAAGAGAGAGAGTGAGATGGAGGGGGAACTGAGTATAGGAGAGAGACATAGATGTG